>JAODUH010004901.1:0-10428 GCA_027564835.1 Typhlichthys subterraneus | reverse complement strand
GACAGACCCTCTGTGACGTCACCATAGACTGTATATATAAATGGACAGACCCTCTGTGACGTCACCATAGACTATATATAAATGGACAGACCCTCTGTGATGTCACAATAGACTATATATAAATACCATACACCATAGTGGCCATTCGATGAACTGCAGGTTTTGACACTTACCGCATTATATTAATTTCTCACCACCGGAGGTTGCCGCTTGGTCCAAACACAGGTTTGTGTGGTTTCTTGGAACGTCACAACCTTCAAGCCTTCAGTCGGTACCGTACACACCTTTTGGGTTCATTGTAATTTCGAAAATCGGAGAGTAGCACTTTAGTACGTTGCGTTAGCATCACATTATCCAGCATGCTAACTGTATAGAATGCTCTTGAATGCCAATCCTGTTGATTTCAGAATACTTTGACGTGGTGCCAATTTATAGGAGCAAATATAATGTAAATTGAGAAACACCATGTAATAAGATGTGTTTGAGAGCATACCATTTTTCTCTTTTCAATGGACACGTTTGGAGTGAACACACGCTAGGCTGAGCTAGAAAGCTTTCCCCCGGCTAATTATGCTGTTAAGCACTTTGGTACAAATGGGTTTTGTGATTTGAAAGTGCTCTATAAGAAAAGTTGACTCAACTTAACTTGCAAACGATAATAGTCCCTTTTTGGCTTGTTCTGACCTTTCACGGTTCTCCCTTCTCTGAAATAAATAAAGGAAGGCAAGAGAGTGAATGAATGAATGAATCAGGTTGCCGCTCGTTGGCAAGGCACCACATATCTCTCCCATCCGTTCCAAGCCTCTTCCTCTCTCCTTTTAGGCTTTGCCTTCTGCTGAGGTCAGCAAAAGAGCAGGCTAGACATCCATCACCTCTTTATATACGAGCAGCGCTCCAGACGCCTAACTTCCGAGACAAGAGCAAAAGACAATCCAATTAGCTGGCCCCAGATTCAATTCTGCTGTGATTCTCCTTTATTTTGGAAGACGGGTGGTGTGGGGGGTGGGGGTGTGCAGATAGCTGTAGAAACCACGGAGGGTCATGTATCGATGGTGCGTCGATGCCGCTGCATGATAAGCACACACAGGCCTGTGCAGCAATGGAGCAATGTCAGTTTCATTAGTTTACTTGACCTGCAATTATCACTATGGATACCAACTGGAATCAAGAGTAGTCATGTAGAATGTAGCATTGAGGTTGCGTAAACAATTACGCAGCACAGGGTAACTACGTATGTAAGCGGCTAACCGCAAGCACGGTGGGCGTCACCCTGCCTCGTCATACTCCAGGGATCCCGCACGACTGACAGCATCTAGAGCCAGGAAGCGCTCTGGAGGCTTTTCTGGAAATTGCCTCGGACCGACGAGGCCTTCTCAGAAAAAAATAGAACTAATGCAGGCCTTATCTGATGTGTGTGTTTGTGTATGTGTTTATGTGCCTGTCAAAAAACGGAGAGCGAAAAACGTTGCTGTTAAAACAGATTACGCCTGCTGCAGAGCGGCGTTAGGCCCTGTGGCGAAACAAGAGGCCATTAACCTTAGTTGGGGTGCCAGGAAACAATATAATCTGCCGCCGTCCACCAGCCAGAGAGATTAAACCCCGTTAAATCCCCCGTTGTGCGTTCTGTGGCTGGCCGGCCAAGTCGCGCGGTCTGGCTGAGCTAAACCGTGGGTCGGGACGACCGCTAATGGCTGAGATAATGCCCGAATCCCCGAGATAAAGGCGAGATTTGGACGGATGAGGAATCCCCCTCCCCGAAAATACTTCCTCATATACCTGGTCAGACCAGAACAGCCGTTGTTGTTGCCAGGACAACGAGCAGGGAAGGCACAGGAGGTCACTGGGCGAAGAACAACGCTGCAGGTGATGACTTGTCGTATTCTGTTTTGCAATGATCAGACATAACTCTCCCCCCCCACCCCCCACCCTTCTTTCGGTTGCCACTCAATGTGAAACCCGTGTGGTCCAACAGTCAACTCTATTATACTTTGTCCATGCCAGTCATTAAGCTGGAGGGGTCGGGGGGCTTCCAAGGCCGCAGGCATCGAGGGGTCTCAGTTGATGGCAAACTATGGCCGACATTAACAAGCCAGCAGACAAGATCAAAGGTCACGTCGCAATCAAAACATTCCAAGCAAGAGCTTTCCCCCCTCTCTCTCTCTCTATATATATATATCTCACTCCCTCTCTCACTCACTCTTTCACTCACTCTCGTACCCTGTAAAGGAACAACAATGTGTGGTAGCACAGAGAGAGAGAGAGAGAGAGAGAGAGAGAGAGAGAGAGAGAGAGAGAGAGAGAGAGAGGTGGTGGGTGGTTGTTGCTTTGTGCTCTGCCACAAGGACGCATTAAAATTCCAATCATGTCTGCCTCCCATCTTGATAAATGGAAAGTGTGGGTGAAAACTTCCCTAAATGGCCTTCTGGCGTGGCTGCCGAATAAATGTTGCTAATCAAGGCTGACCCACAATCACCGCATTCACAAAGTAATCACAGAGTTGAAAGGGAGAGACACTGAGCGTGTTGACGCGTGCACATGTGTGTGTGTGTGTGTGTGCGCGGGACGGGTAATGTCTTAGACGTGCACGCGCATCACGTGCATGTGCGTTTGCGTGTGTATGTGCTTCTCAAGAGTCAGCATAAGAATATTTAAGTCTTTGTAGCGTTGTGCCAGAAATTGCACCCCCCCCTCCTCACACACACACAAACATAGCTTATCTTAGCTTAGCTTAGCCTAGCAAAGAATGGCCGTCAAAGCCTCCGTCTCCACTCTAAGGCCTGTGAGTCCCTGCGGGACGCAGAAACACGGAATCGACGCTCAAAACTCAAGCGGCTGAATCTCAGTTGTGGTCGCCGCCATGCATTTTACATGATTCCTTTCACCTGACAAGCAAAACCTCGGCAGACAAGTAACAGAGAGGATGGTGGGTTTAGGAACGAGGAAAAAAAAAAAAAAAAGAGCCTGGTTTTGCTGTGCTCAGAGCAAAACCAGGCCAAATAATGATCTATTCCTAAGGGCCTCGGGACTGAGTTCAAATCCTGGGACTAGAGCGGAACGGCACACCTGCTTTTTTCCTCTCAAAATGGCTGCTTGCATCCATAGAAATACGATAAAATAGAGAAGGAGCCAATTTAGGCACCCAGCAACACCACCAGCGGGGGAGGGCGTGGTAGTCTCAGAGGGGGCTGTTATAGGTGGCAAAAAAAACAGCGTGCGTCTTTGATACACCCCCCCCCCACACCCCCCCACCCCACACTCCACACACCCACCTACCCCGGACTGTGAGAGGTAGCATGTAGAGCTCGTCGGCTAACCGCTCCTCCCGCGAGTGCAGGTTGCATCCCGTGGGGGGCACCGTAGCACTAAACTAGGGCAGGAAAAAAAATGTAAATGGTGGATGATCGTATAGAAATTCAAAGTGGTCGTTTCAAACGCTTTGAGTTGGCTGTTGGAGGGAGGTGTTTTGCCCGTCAAGAGCTCCCTGCGTGTCTGTACGGTGACTTCTACAACAGGTTTAGGCCTCGCTGGCATTCGAGGGGCACATATGAACCTTTCCTCATGTTTACACTCGTACCTAAATTTGTTTAATTTAAATGCTTGTTTTCTGTGAAGCACACACACATATATACACACACGCCACCCCCCCACCCCCCCCACACACACACGCACACATACTCACACACTCATGCACACATACACATACCCACACACACAAACGCCCTTCCCACACACTCACACATATTCACGCCCACACACATGTATACACACACGCACGCACACACACACACAAACACACACGCACGCACACATATATACACGCACACAAACATGTATACACGCACGCGCACACACACGTGTCCCAATAAAGTGGTTACCCCAAACTCTGAGCACCAAATAACCCTGGTCACCTTCTCACACACTGTATTGTATCATCAAAAAGCAATCAGGTCCACCGCTGTAAAACCAGAATATGCTGAACCGCCGCATAATGACAATGCAACTTTGCCAGTGAGGTCCAATCCTGTAAAAGCCCATCGCACCCTTTTAACAAAGCCAGCTAAATCACGCGGTCCAGATAAAGGACAAATGCAAATCTCCCCCTCAACCCCTTCATTTGAAATGGAATGGAAAAGACCGCAGCCTCATCGCCAGCAATCGGAGGTTTTCCAAAAAGGCCAAAAACCATTCAGCGGCTTCGCTTCTGCTGCTCGCCTGAACGGGAAACACACAGGTTCTCCATATGGAGCTCAGCGCTCTCTCAAACAACAATAAACGACGACGACGACGGCGGTTATCGGCCCTTGTTGTCATCCTCCTGGCCGCTAAGGGGCCGCGGGTGAAGTGTCGTTCGGGGGGCGTAATCCCAGTTTTTGGCACAAGGAGGAGGAGGAGGAAAACACACGAGACCACCATCTCAATCTTCTTCTCTGTTCTCTTTAGTCAAGTGCCCTCGAAAAGAGGTCGGCGGAACATGGCGAAGGGAAATGGAATTACCTAGATGTCCCTCTGGGCCGCCATTGTTGTGGAGGGTGTCCTTTACAAATCACCTAAATAACGCAGGGCTTCTCTTCCAGGTAATAGGAGGGATACCTACAGGTGTAGTAAGCAGAAGGTGGAACAAGAGGAGCGTGTGTTCCCCATCATGGCGGATTGATAAAGGGTCACGCCACCTGACAGCACTTTAAACTAGAGAGAGAGGGAATCAGCGTCCACGCAGCTGGGAATCGACAAACACCCCCCCCCCCCAAACACCTACTCCAGACTGCTCTGGACGTCTTATCTCTGATGGCCCAAGCCTCTCACCTGCCAGTCAAACGTATTGGGGGGGGGGGGGGATGGAGAGAGGGTCTTGACGGGCTAATCAACAGAGACGGGGTCACTGGCACTCTCTCACACACGTGCTGTCTTCTGTAAACACGTTGCAAACCCTTGCAGCCACACGTGAAGGCTATGGTGTACTTACAACATACAGTATATCTCGTTTAGAAAATGAATACGTTAAACAGGATTGATGTGTCTCTTGACGGATGGTTATAATGTGCCTATAACTCCGTAACGATCTACCCGAATTCGCCTGTGTGTATATGTGTGTGTAACACACTGCACCGGCCGTCCACACAAGCACACGATCTGTTGCCCCTCCTGGTGGAAAATATTGGCGGGACACATCGTCATTTAGAAGGCAGCTACGACATAAGGAATAGCTGGTCCCCAACGCCTGGCAATGTCGTCTGGCTTGCAGGAACGCTGGCATTAAAACCTTGTTAACATAGGATGACATCCCTTGTGATTCTCCCCCCACATCCCGCCAAAACAAGGCCAAACCTGTGCGCTTTTAAGACAACACGGTGTTGGACGGGATAAAAAGTGGACGATGAATAATGCTACTGTGTTTGTTATTCCAGCTGCACCTGTGCGTTCTGTCAGCTGTGCTTTGAACAACGGCTCTAGGCACTGCTATGCTAACAATGCCCAGAAAACACTATGCACACACATTGCACGAGCTCCCATTAGCTACAAGTCCTAGCAAGTAATGGTCTCTACCGTGGCCATGCTTTAAGTTGTATCTCAATTACAGATGTCGCCAAGATAAATCAGCATCGTTAAAACACTTAATGCAATTTACCTCAATGTAATCCTCATTTCTCGGTTTTATTATTTTAATTTGGACCCCGGAGGAATGTTTAATCTATACGCTTAATTCCTGTTTGAATAGCATCTGACTTGACTTGATTAGTACAGATTATGCTAATTGCTATTGACGGCAATTGGACTGATAAAGTGTTATTTCACTTCAATGAGATATAAAAAAGGCAGGTCAGCGATTTTCGTGCATTGTCTCTAATGTCAGTGCGCTGCACAGTGCTTCGCTGTCTGCATGTTAACGTATAATTAGCTCTTAAGAGGAGGGTTTCAGGCACGGAATGAACGGCGCTCTGAACCCACACACGGTGTCTGAAACATGCCTCTCTTCCAGATCACATTAGCATAAAACTCTCCTCTGAAAGCCAGGAACACCTTGCAGAGTCTGACTCGCATTATGGGATTGCGGGGGGAAAGTAACGGGTAGGCAGTGGACAGATCAGCCCTACAGTACAAGCAGAATGGATACAGAACCTCTTAAATAGCCCCCCCCCTTAATCTAATACGTCCGTGACATTCAAAATAATGCTGCTTTCGCCAGATTTGCGCTCCTTATCTGCAGATAGGATAGCTAACATCCGAAGGCAGAGCGACAGCGCTGCCTCCGCGCTAACGTCACGTCACAAATCTGAGAGGAGCCGCCGAACTCACTCCCGTTCGTACACAATGCCACACGTTGGGCTCATACGCGGATCTCATGAATAGAGAAGTGACTGCCGAGGCACTGTGTCCGCTCAAGGTAATCGCTGGCGTCAGCACCTTGCTCGTACCCGGAAGGCGATGGGACGAGGGAGATATGATAATGAACCTGTTTTAGAGATCACAGCATCATGCATGCAAGCAAGTGTCTGCAAGGGTGACCTAGCTGTACAGTGCTACATTACTGCCACGGGAAGATGTGGAGACCAAGAGAATAAGTGGTTAGGTCTCCCTACCGGCACACGAAGATGAAGATGCAAAAGCCTCCTTCTTACAGTGCAGCCTATTTTAAAGTGGACTAGTGTGATATGTTCTGACTATGACATATGCTCCCTTCAAAGCAATTCCCAGATCGATGCTGGATGGATGAGCTGAGGCAGGCTTGTGCTAGTAAAAATCAGACAAGAAAGCCCAACAGACTGAACAGCATGTCAAAATGATCTGACTTTTAACAAGGGGGCCGTTGTGAATAACCTGACATACCAGATGGATTGTTGTCACAACTCCATCGTTCGTTGAAGAGCAGGCACTTTTAAAAAAATACTTGGCAATTGATTGGATGAACGATCTGGTCGTTTTCGCTGTTGGCACCATGGTCAGCACACCTAAACCACGCCCGAATAGCTATCAACACGACGCTGATTGGAAAGTTCAGATGCTACTCGGACACATACAAAAGGATTCCGAGGCTTTCCAGACTGATTCTCACGGTGAAATTAAACTGAACCTCGCTAGGTCAGGATGGTATCGCGAGGCTAAAGTTGTGAACGGTTGTACGCGAGAACTGTCAGGAGTATCAATGATCACAATTAAGAATACACTAGTACTTCTCTCTCAGACCAATTATTTGTAATTGTGTTTATTATGCATGCACGTTTATGACAAAATTATGTATTCTTTAAAGATATACACCTGCGTAAACTATAAATTCACTCACAAATGCATCCAAGGTAGTTTGGGTGACTCATGTCACTGAATACTAGACGTCGATAATGACTTTTTTTTATCACTACCGGTCAAGAGAACAGGGTACTGCTGCCAAGTAAGCTCAGAATAACATATGGGGAACATTATAATTAAAGAACCCCAGTATGTTGTAGTGATACCAGATCACCTCTTAAAGTGAAAGCACACTGTTATCTGAAGTGAGCCTGTGAAATGACTCAGAACCCGGATGACTCAATGTTTTAGGCCAAGTTTCCCTTTAGAAAAACTACACTGGGGAAGTGGTGGGGGTGTAGGTGTTGAAACACCTCTGAGAAGTTTGCTCCTACTTCTCACTCCAACTTTTATAGATTTTAAAAGATTCAACTTTTATAACTTTTAAAGAATATTTTATTTTGATTGTTTGCACTCAAGTTGTTTTGAGGCTTCTTAGGTTTTACACGAGAAAATATATTCCCCAGTTCAGTTGTTCCCATGGACTACAAACGTACTCAGAACACACGAAACGGCAGGTTACAAGGTTGTCACCTGGTAGTGTACATAAGCTTATGACTGGCAAATACAGGATATACCTAAGGGCTTCTCTTCAGCCATTTAGACAAAGCTGACATCTGATAACAGGTTTATTTCAGAACCATAAATCAGGGATTGTGCGTTTTGCTCAAGGACACTTTGGCATGGATGCCCACACACTGATATATTTGGCGGAGAGAATCAAGTTGTTCTGCCAAATAGTCCTGTGGTGATGACCCACACTGTGGCGTTTTCCGTTATGAGAAGGTCACTCTGAACTTTGCCTTTCCGCCTCAACTAAAACATTGCAGACAGTTTAATTTGCTCTTACCAAAAGGTACACCGCAACATGGATGGGGATAGGCTTAGGCCACATGCTCAAGGCTGCTCACTGGGGCTGCTGGCGGAACTCAAACCCATGAGCTTTCCACTGAGACTGCTAGACCATCCTGATCATGTTGCACATGGTTGTGTGGGGAGGAGTAGAGGAGGTGTAGGGGGAGGGGGGAGAGGAGTGGCAGCCATACCTCACACAAAGGAGGAGCTTGAGGTGTTCGGGGATATTTACGCCTAAGACGAGGAGACAGCCTGACATAGCAGGAGCGTTAGCCGTTAGCTTCAGTCCAAACTGACGTGGCCTGTGCCATTGTGTGCCATGGCACCAGGGTCATTGAGACAGGCCATGCTTGGTGTACATCACTCTAAGATAGCTTCAGTTGAGGAGAATATACCTGGAGATCTGACACGAGTCAGAGTAACAAGTGAATTACCTATCACCGTCGTACTGACAGCTACGGGTGTAGTTTGAGTGTGACGACAGCTGAAGCTGCTTGAAGACAACTTGAAAACAACAGTGACAGACAGACGACTCATCCAATCAACTGCCCAGAATTTTTTTGAAAGTTCAAACAAGCTTCAATGATTAGCTTCCCAGATGGACGCGTGTCTAGCGATCCATGTGGCGTGTCAGATTTCCTCTGTAACTGGTCACAAGCATCTAACTTGGTATACAGACAGCCTGGCCTGCTCTGTACTGGAGCTGACATCCCCAGCCAAGGAATTATGATGAGAGATGATTGTATCATGACTGTAATTGTAAATGTAAATCCGCCGGTGCAAACTCACTTTTTTTTTATTTCATTCTACGCGTGCATAACGATGAGTCGTCCCAAACAGAATTTACATTCCACTTCATACTGCGTGGCGACTGCATTAATTTGACAAACAATAACCACTGACAAATGAATAACATAAAAGGAGATGATTAACTCCAGAGAAGCAATCTGGGATGATAATTTACGTCGCTCGTGCACGCCGCCGCAAACGCGGACGGGCTCTGTGTGTCTGTGTGTGTGTGTCAATATCATAGTGCTCGTCTCCTGAGGGAGGGTGTCTTGTCTGCCACAGTATTGCGTGCGCGCACGTGTGTCTGTGTGTCTTTACTGGTGCAACTCTCCTGGTTCATTACGGGGCATTGTCGCGTGAGGTCCCCCATGCTGACAAATCCTCACTATTCATCAAAAGCCAGAAAGCACCCCACCAGTCAAGACAACGAGGAAGGGGGGGGGGAAGGGGGGGGGGGTGTAGTGTGACGCGTGACAGACATTTCCCTCCATCCATTAAACAAACAAACCCCCCTCCCCCCCCAAAAAACAAAAAAATGTGGGATGCTAATTAAAAGCGCTGAATTTGCTTCTCTGTGATAAAAAATAACTAGCAGTGATTAGCGCGACGAGACGGCCTTGCCGCGGAAGGACTCGAAACGCATCCATCTCCCACGCAGATGGACGCGTCGCCACGTTGACACAACAAATGCAATTAGTAAACACAAACAGCGGCTTGTCACCTCTCATTTGTCATCAGCCAAAGTGCTACGTGAGCTAACGAAGTCGACTGAGATTAGGCTAATTGCGGAAGCTAATTGATGCTTGTATTTTTGCACATTTGTTTTTTTTTGGTAGAGTAAAACATGAAGGCGTACTTTGTTCATATTTTTCTGTGTGTGTCTATGCGTGCATTAACATTTTTTAAAGTAAAAATGTCCACATTCTGAACTTGTCCTTATCCATTCTAAGGGAAGTAAATTACAGGCCTGGTTTAATCAGAGAGACACAGACCATGGGGACAATGTGTGTATGTGTAGGGAGGGGAGGGGGGGGTATATCAGTCCGATTACAGGGCTGTTTTCCCCCGGAATAAGGGCTGTGTTAGAACAGGCAGATAGTGGACCATGAGGTGATGATCGACACAAAGTTTATTAGCTTACAATCGTTACCTGTAGCTTTAATGAAGTGCATTGAACAGTAGTTGTCTCACACTCCAAAAGCTTACTGTACATATAATAATGCAGATCCCATCAGAGTTGTTAGTTAAAAGTACCCCACGGCATACAGCACTGATGTTAAAAACCAATAATTGGTGGGCCAAATTAACAAGGGGGAGTCAAACGGGAAAAATGGTTTGGTTAGAAGAAAAAAAAAGAAATCTGCAGGATAAATCGTTCAGAAAAGTAGAGCGGAAAAAAATCACCCAACAGTGCGTGTTTGATTGCTTTTGCCTGATGAGTAAAGGATACAATTAAATGAGTGCCCATTGCAGAGAGAAACAGGTTAATGGAAGTAAACACAG
>JAODUH010004900.1:0-33025 GCA_027564835.1 Typhlichthys subterraneus | reverse complement strand
GTGTGTTGGAGCAGGGAGACACCTAAAACATGCAGGGCAGCGGCCCTCCAGGACTGGAATTGAATAGCCCTGCTATATTGTATACTGTGAGACAATTATACACTTGCTGATCACTAGGAATAATAGCCAACACAATATCTGGTAGGGGGAATATATCTATAAAATATATATATAATACAATGACTTATTCAAGCTAATGATATCCAATGGTGCCCATTATGTGTTCTAGATATAATGAATACATTGCAAAAGTGAATGGATTTAAATGCATCCTAATTTTATTTACTACTGTATATTTTCATATTTGCATATTACTAATTGGTCTAAACTTACTTACTAAAAGTCACTGCCATTGTACCCTATAATTGGCCACTAATTATGTTGTTACTTTGTCAGTCAGTTGCAGACACTGTCTGCGCAACCAATCCGGGACATTGTCTGCTCCTCTAAATATGTAAATTACAAGCAATTATCCAAGCATTTCCTTCGAGGTGAAAATCCTTAATGCTAATGAAAATAGTTATTGTAAATATTGGTCAGCAAGACAAAATAGCCAAACCATTTGACCACTATTGATAATAATATTAACAGTCTTTCTGTAAGAGGACTGAACATTGTGTGGAGGAGACATTACTAGAGGAGACTTAACTACTGTAGACAGTTTGAGCAGAATACTGTTAATCAGTGGCTTGCTTGGCCCCCTATTGCCGAGGTATTAGGATATCTCCAGTCCGATTGTCATTATAAGAGCCTGTAATTGACCCATGCATGAGGCGGGAGCCTAGATTATAATGCTCGCCTGGGGGCCTGTGGTGTTCCTACCCTAATAAGATATAATGAGATGTGCTAGGGTGAAAGCTAAACACATACACAGTGGTTACGCTGCTCTATCAACAGAGGTGGATTTGCAGATGTTATCCATTTACTGTTAAACAAATTAAAGGGCCTTGAACAACATGTTCTCCTCCTGAGCAGACTAGGCCATTTCATTTGACTCCAGTGAAAAAGAGAGACAATGCTGATAAACTGATTTGGAATTCTTGATGGCACTACGTCATGTATGTTTGGCGGTACTATAAACACAGCTGGCCTTGCCCTTGCCCTGCACTAGCAAAATGGATAAATGTTTCAGGGAGAAAGGCTCTCACTGATTCCAGGAGGTGCCACTGTAAAACACCCCATAAATTGCCCTTAATAAGCATTAGAAAGCACACCTCGTAAGTCACCTCATAAGTAATATCACTTAACAAATCCATCTTGATCTCAAGTACTTTCTCTATGGGAAAACAATCCATCTTCCTCATACAGACATTGATGTTTGTCTATTGCCATCAACATTGACGTATTCAGTTTATCTTAGTTAAAATAATAACTGCGCCAACAAGCCAACACTGTGTTTACCCCAACTGAGTTCGGAACATAGACCAGTTGCTTTAGTAACACATTCACAGTCTTACAGAGTCAGCCATTAGTTGTGTATAGTCTGGGACACATTGCTGGCTAATTGTGCCAAGACACCGCCTATTTAAGTATTTTGATTGACATGTGCGACCAACCATTCAAATCGAATCCAAATCGGACATCACATTTACTCATTTGCTAAGAATTTGTTTGGGAAACTTAACACGAATTTGGCTGTTTGCAGGTCTTGAAGAAATAGGCTAATAAATTAGCCACAGCACATTCAGAACAAGACATTCAGAATGAGAACAGAAGAGGCTGAGAGACTACACTACCTACCTTACTAACAAATAAGGCCAGTGTCATTTTATTTTACAGCCAATGACGAAAACAACAAAGATGTTGTGCTACTAAGCAAGTCAGACATATTGCTCACATTTTTGAATCCATATAATCCCATTGTTTTACAATGTTACAAATCTGTAATATTGCTTAGGCCAACATTATTTATCTAGTAATTCATATTTACTTTGAAGTAACAGCAATTATATTTCATAATAATGTTTATGTTGATGGGTCTTGCGTTAACAGATGTTTATACTTTAGACAACTATGTTATTCTGTAGATATAGTACAGTATCTGCTACTGGATACTGTAGCTCATTAGATTCATGTTTAATAGTTGTTGCTTTTGGAATTTTGTGTTGGCTATAAAAAAATTTAATGTCCAAATAATTTCATTCATCAAAGTACAACCATTAAGAAAACATTTTTTTCAAACTTATGTGTCTTTTTTTTCTATTTTTCTTTAATTTTGTTTTTACAAAATCAAAGAAAGCTGGTAAATTCAGTGGGGGGTGAAGTGGATAATACACAATATCAGATGTCTTGTCTATAACAACATGATGTGTTGTTAACATAGACTTTATGTAGACACATGTTCCACATGCATAACAAAGATAAGACCAGCTAATGTAGCGGGACCTACTGCATGCCCTGCCAGCTCTCTGTTTGTTGAGAAATAATCGCTGATGATAATTACGCTTAATGAGATCACGGGGTCGTCTGCAAAGTGCACATTTGCAAATTGCTCCCAGTGTGGTGCCCAAGGTGGGGTACTGTCTCGGGAGGGGGAATGGGGTAGTTGTTTCGGGCCAAGACTCCTAAACGTGGCCCTTGTCCTGTCACTCAGAGCCTATGGAGGACATGTCATGCATGTGTCTGCCATTGTCCCCCACCTTGTTTGTCTAGCGGAGATAACCCACAGAGGTGCCTGCCTTAGCCCATTGTGCTGAAGTTGTCAACCCATCATGTCCATTAGCCCCCCTCTCCACCCCACAGCACCATCTCTCCTCTCTCCTTTCACCTCTGTTGGCTGGACACTTCTCTGCTATTGTCTGGCAGCAGGGGGGTGACCTGGGCAATTTAGTTAATCCATTAACAACTAATTGTCTCCTCCTACCCTGTTGTTTAGATAAACAGATTGGTAAAGGGAAGGCAAGCCCCTTGCGACCTATAAATGGTTCCTCAGTCCGAACATTCACCGCACTGGAGGTTGTAGTTGTTGTCTATTTAGGAAGGATACCGAAGACATTTTGTTTTTTGTCTTTTGCACTCCGTTAACTGTATCTCCTCTTGAGTTTTGGAGCCTCTTTTTCCCTCGCCGTGGTTTTACTGGGTTGAAGAGATGTCAAGAAGCTTGTCGCTGATCTGTTTGTGGCTGTGTATCTCCTGGGTTGAGGCTCGCATCTGGGCATGGATGCTCAACATGCCCCATAGTCCTCCAAAGGACGGGTTGATGGCGCTCAGAGACAGTCCTCCTATAGCCAAAGGACCTGCGGTAAGAACTTACACTGGTCGAAAAGTTTGAATAAATGATTAGTTTTATGTATGTACAGTATGAGACAGATATTCAGTATACAAAATTGCATTCTCAAATTCAAAATAGGGTGAGGGGAAATGATCCAAAAGACGTGTTTATGTAAAATTTGCCAATTCATAATTGAAAATACAGAAATTAAACTTAATCAATCATTATAAATCAAACATTTTGGTAACTCCAGCCGATACATTTGGACGTGCTTTCCTGCAGTGTTTAGTCATAGAGAAGGTCCACCCTTAAGTTTTTTTCTGTCTGTAAGAGCCAATGTTTGTCATTTCTATAGGGGGTATGTGACCATGACCGGGCATGTGGACGAGGTTTCTCCTGTGATCGCCACTTTGGTCTGTGTGTCCCTCTGCGTGGGGAGGGACACTACTGTCGCAGGGACGCTCAGTGTGTCCGCGGACTCAGCTGCATGTTTGGGAAGTGCCACCGCAGTATTCCCAATGGACAAGAGGGTAAGAGAAACAGTTAGTTGTCTGTGGAGTTTTAATATGTGATATGTATGCGTATGAAAAGACATACACGAAAAATGAAAACGAAATATTCAACCTTGCGCAGATTGGTCAGATTCAAGCTGACTTAACTTATAAAGTGAGTAACGTAGGTGTGAGTCAAAACGGTGTTTAATTTATCTGGGCCAAAAGGCTTAGAGACACTTCTCTCTACTTCACCCAGTACATTGCTCTTAGCTTCAAACCGTTATATTCCCTTCTCACACCGCTTGGTTTTGTTTTCCTAACATAACCAATGCGCTGGGGCAGGATCTAGAGCCTCCCAGTGTATACTGCCATCAACATTGACTTTGTTGAGTGTTTTTTTAAAGCAGACCCTACTTATATTAGAGATGTGGAGCTTTGAAACATGGACCTCACCTGACCTGACCTCCTCTCACCCAGGTGCCAGGTGCAAATTGGACCGAGACTGCGGTGCGGCCATGTGCTGTGCGCGTCACCATGGCGAGCACGTCTGCAAGCGGCGTCTCATCCGCGGCGAGAGCTGCTACGTACCAGACGGCGGCCTGGCATTCAGCATCAACCAGATCTGCCCGTGTGACGAGGGCCTGGTGTGTCGCGACAACAGCCAACACTGGAGAGAGTAAGTTCAGACTGTTTCTTCTTCTCTGGTATTGCTCCCCACTGCTAGTGGCCTCCATGGGATCTGTTTTTACTTTAAAAAGCTAGAGGGTCCAGTGTGTGTATTTGATATTGAAGTTGTATTTGGCTGTAGATATTACTTAATGTTGATAACACTGTATTGCAATCATTACAAGAATCACTGTTAACATACTGTAGCATGTTTATTTAGACTAAATGACTGTTTACTTCTATACTGTAGCCAACTAAAGGAAATCATTAAGGGAATCTCAAAGACCATGATTTGTGTATACTAACGGTTCTTTTTTTTTCACTTCAGGAAGGATTTTGTTTACCAACCTGAATCTAGTTGGACATGCCAAGCACCAAGATCATGATCCCAGCCACTGTGATTGTAGTATTTATTATGTAAATGTGTTGTGGATGACTGTAAATAAGGAAATGTATGTATTTTACATTCAATCATTTTGCATGCATGATTGATGTTAAATAGATTAACTTTGTACATTTTGACGAAAGCACTGTATAGGACGACCCCACAAAGTTATATTTTATGTGCTAGTGTCCTCTTCCATTTATTATCTGGTTTACCTTTGCAAATAAAGATGGTTTGTTACAAATATATGATTGTTTTTATTCTCAATTATAACTTTATTCACAATTTTCTATGATGAAACTATGCCTAATTTATTATAAGCAAACCTCAGCAATGCAAGATATGCAATTTCCTCACGCAGATCAATACAATTCAAAACATTACTAAAGTATTTTATAACCTGAAAGGTTTTGCTGCATTTTTGTGGTGAGCAATAACAAGGACCTAAACAGTACTGTATGAAACACTGCAGAAACAGTTCATTTTCATATGTAATCTAGTGGAAAAAACAGGTCAAGTTCTATTCTAGAGTAACATTTATTTTCCCCCAGTCAGGTAAAAAACAATGAGTGTATGTTATTTAAACTGAGGTAAGAAAGTTGACGGTTAATTAAAGGTTCAGTATTAAAATGTGAACTTTGCGCAGGCATCCCTGACATGCGGAGGTGGAGTTCCAGTAAATAGACAGTAGTAGTGAGGTCTGTATATGATAAGAACGGTTATCATAGAAGTGGAAGGCTAGATGACATCTGTCACTATTCCTGGCAAAAGACGGCACGTTTTTTTGGACTGCCGTCCCGGATTACATAACGTGATAGAATCTGCAGCTCTGCATTTGTTAGGATTGCCTGGCTCTGTAATGCTACCTGTCCCTTGCCCTGTTCTTTTGATAGATGAATATCTTCCTCGTTTCACCCCTTAAGAATTCCCCCGTTGCTCATTCAGATGCTAATGCATGGCCCCTTCACTTCCATTGCGATTATTTGAATTGTTGTTTGCAGGATTTCCCTCGCTGTCATTTCCAGCTGTTTGTAATGTGTTCATTGCTATCTAGTCACTTAGCAATGAGGTATTTATTTAATATAGTCAATTTCAAACACTCATGGAGGTTGTTTGAATCTGATCATTTTACATCTGTGTCTTGCTGCCATGTTATAACATCCTTGATATGAGAAAATAACATGGTTTTTCACATCCTGGGGCAAGTGTGGATGATGGCATTATTACTGGCATTAAGACATAGATGAACAGGGTCACAGAGGACACACACAAGAAAAGCTATCTAGACAGTGGACAATAGTGATCTCGGCTTAATAGCCAAGACCTTGGCCGTGTGAAACCTTATACTGCTGAATGCTGAAAAACAGAAGGCTCCTATCATCTCTACTTGAGGACACTAGTTACTAGTGTATTTCTTGTCTTATCTGAACTGCCATCACCTTTTCAGGGATATCCATACATGTCTGTTTGCACTATTTAGTTTCGTAAATGCTGTTCGTGCCGCAGGGCTTTAAAGGAATGGCCCAGCAGAGGAGAGAGAACGAGGAGGTCTTATTAAGTTCTGACTGCTGGTTGGAAGGTGGCTCACTATCAAAATAATGAAGAAAACATAACTTCATGAAGTTATCAACATGAATCTGAACTGAGAACTCATAGCACGCCTATACAATTATCTACTAAATAATGGTATTGTACAATCGGTAGGTAGTTATGAAGATTTACAACAAAAAAATAGGTTTAAGAACACAATAAGGATATAGGAGCATTTTAAGCATGTCAGACATTATGTGTATAAATATTAGTGTTGGTATAAAACATGCAGTAACATGTTTACATACTGTGTACAGTGTATTTCAATATGTACATACAGTATTAAGACTCATTTCAAATGTAGACATCTTAACAGAGTCCAGAGTGCGCTGCTGTCATCCCGTGAGACATCGGTCATTTGAAAGTCAATGTTGGACCAGAACAGAGAGCTTTTGTGATTAGTCCTACAATGGTGGACTCAAACTACCACTGGGGACAAATGGAGAAGGGGGAATGCTGGTTCCCCTTACCTGCAGAACTATAAATGTGCCCACAACTTGTCAGGATGACACTAGTGCTAGCAACCTGTTAAAGAGCCATGAAGCTCCTCTGACACCAGACTAGTCTACGTTGTATGCCTCACTGGTAAGTCCTTTTCTTTTAAACGAGATGCTAGAGACAACAAATGCATATATTTTGACCTCTAAGCATACCGATATTGTAATCTTTTCAGCATTATATAATGGCCTCTATCGGTGTTCTACTAATGCTGCTTCCTATTGCATGGGCATGTCCTCCCCAAAAAGCAGGTAATCACTGCACTGGAAAACAATCAAGAAACAATCAATCACTATATTGTAGTCTTACCCCTATGTTGGTCCTTGGTAAGTAATACAACAATTTATGATTTAGACTGAATGCATTCCTTATGTCCATGTTCAGACTATGTGATGGTGTCATGTTTCCCGAATGCCATCATCGCTAACGTCCCCGAGTGCCCTTACGGCTGGGAAATTGGCCAGCTGTCCTTGGGAGGGGTGTGTTACTCGGGAACGTACAGTCCAGGATACTTTCGCTTCATTATTCCCGATCTGACGCCCAAAAACAACTCATACTGTGGCACCATAGCTGAGGTGAGACACCCATGAGGCTTGTGGCGTTTTTAAACAATATCAGGATATGAGATGCTGTGTAGTGTTTTTGTGTATGATGCAAAGTTCTGATCTTAAATGTTATATTTTTTGTGTGTTGATCAATCTTCACAGTACATACCAGGCAAAGATCCTAAGTATGTCTTCTATAACTACATAGTGTCCAATGATACTTCGCTAACAGTCAGAAACCAGCCGGTTAACTACACGTTTACCTGCACCTATCGGGCAGCCTACCTGGTTAACAATGCAGTGTTCAGTCAGAGGTAAGAATCAGGTCAAGTCAACACATGCACAATGACAACGTTTGGAGAACGTGTGCATTCTAACCCAATGACTTGCAGTGTTATTACTAAACCATTTGCTTTTTCCAGAGTGGCTACAGTTTATGTCAACAACGGGAGTTTAGGCACTTTTAGAACACAGTTGTCTATGAATGTGTTCACGGTGAGTAGCTGCTCAGCAGATGCACTTTCTGCAGTGGATGCCTTTTGCTGTGTTTGTGACCATGAATATGTATTGGAAACATGCTGCTCAGACAGGACTAGGGAATTGAAAACCTAAACAAGAATGTGAATAATGACAAGGAATGGTCAGCTTGGTCAGATAAACGAATACAAACAACAATGCACTTTGTAGAATTCCAAGTTCCTCTATGCCAAGGATGCGCCATATGTGATTGACACATCTGAGATTGGCTCTGAGGTCTTCATTGGCATTGAAGCAAAAGGACTAAGTAACAGGTATTTGATGTCAAACAGACGTAAGTAAATGATCCTATACTAATGTTGCTTTACCTTCAAGTTAAGCTTAGCTGCTGAAGAAAAAAAAAAAGAATAATATATAAATAATAATAAATAGGGCTTGAATAACATTCTTGTAGTGATTGTGGTTTCTTCCCTAAATAATCACGTCTAGATTCAAAGTTGTGATCAGTAATTGCTGGGCTACTCCTACACCGTATTCAACAGACAAGAAGAGGTGGAGCCTCATAATTAACAGGTATCCATTCTTTCATAATATTTGTACATACATTATTTGTTCACAATGTATGTCATTGTACAATGCTGATGTCAAAATGCTGTAGGATATATTGTAAAATAAATGTTATTTTCTTCCCAGCTGCTCGTCTGACCACACTGTGAACATTTTTGAGAATGCCAAAGACAGTCGTTCCATGTTCAAATTTAACTCCTTCCGCTTTCAACGGTTGGAGAAGGTGTCCACTGTCTGGCTGCACTGTGAAGTCCACATCTGTGATGGGGAACGGCTCGTTTGTCAGCCAGTGAGTACAGGCGTCCCAATAACATTACACCTGTTTGTAATGCATATACAGTATACAGCATCACATATATATATATATATATATATATATATATATATAGGTATTTTGGATTATTTTATACAATTCAATAAACCTATCTGGGATTTAAAAAAATAGAACAATTCTAGAGTTTTTCGAGTTTTTACAAAATGGGTAATTTATTTCCCAAATTGAAAATTAAATGCAAACATATTTCCCATTTCCAAAATGTTTTGGAATTTTTTTTTTTCAAAATGAATGACTTAAAGGTAGAGTCAGCTATTGCAAGCTAATTGTAAACTAATACACTTGCATTTCACTATCTTATCGCTCCAACAATAGCAACATAAACAAAGTGGCAAACAAGTCTCACATCAACAAAGCTGTAGTACTACGCTTTGCTTCACAATGCGTTTCTATGTGTGGATCGGCGGCACGGAGGGATATTGTCATGATTTGAACTCGAAGTTAGCAAGCGTTCTCAAGCATGACGAACCCTGCCGTTAATGAACCACTTACTTTTCCTCTAGAGCCCCTGCTCTTCTAGAAGTCTAATAGCTGAAGTAGAACCAAGTGGAGGTGTCCTCACTACTCAGTTTCAAATGAAAGGTACATGAATAATTTCATTAAATAATGAAATAACAATTACCAACTACTTACACTTTTGCATGGATGTGCTTTATTTCATTACCATATTTAATATTTAATCCAACACTAGAATGTTTTCTTGTGAGTTTATATTTCATTATATGATCTACAGCTACTGGGTCCTCCAACAATGGACATATAACAGGTAATGGTTTAATCATTACAACATGTTTAATATTCAGATGGAGTCAATTTACTCTTACATAATTTATTTCCTTTCTCAACCACAGGCATTTCGTTATGCATCCTGTTGATAGTCCTGGCTAGCACATGTCTTGCTTTTATTAAAGAGCCATGATGGAGGGATTTTTAATAATATGTTTTTATTTACATCGCTCAGCATAGTTTTATGAAGCAATAAGATCTGCATGGGTGCACACACACACACACACACACACACACACACACACACACACACACAAGAGTGTCCAGACGTCAGGGAGCATATTATAACATTTTATTCTCAATAATTTAATATTTGAGAGAGAACACATATTATTTGTAATACTGTACATACATTTATAAAATCTCATAAATGGACAGTATTAATAATAGCATTCACAATGTCAATAAAGATTTGTTAATAATTCAGTGTTCCGTGTCTGTCATCGTCAGTTACTCCGAAATAATTTAATGTAAATTAGTACTTTGGTATTTTGTCTGGCCTTTAGTTTCAATGATACAGTAGCATGGCTCCGCCCAACTATTGGACTCTATTGCACTTAAGCATTCGCACAGCCATCTTGAAGGCGGACCAATCAGCGTCTATGGGGGTGTTTTAGCGTGTGTTTCAAAATGGTGGCAGAGCTAGATGAAGCACAAACGGTTGTAGCAAAACTGATTGGTTTAAAGGTGTCCAATAGTTAATAAACTAGAGTTCCCAGTAGAATGTAACAACGGCGAACACTTCCCAATGGAGCGTTTCCAGACCTTATTCACCAAGTGAATTTTGTGTGCACTTACAACAAGCTATCTCAGTGGTCCTGTATGGTAGATGTTATGGGTTTACATTGCAGTTCTAACAGTTCTAAAATATGAAACCCATATGAAATAAATAAATAAAATAAATTAAACCCTTTTGAACCAAAGGTTTCAATAAATAATAAAAAGCTTACACCCGTTTCTTCTGTAAAATGTTCATTTCATTTTGTAAATAAGACGTCCATTGTGACTTCAAGTATTTACTGCAGGTAGCGGCTCTGTCATGTAAGCTTTTGCCATGGTTCTCTTTTTCTCAGGATCTATAGCCATTATTGGTTTGACCTTCAGTTGAAAAATCAGAGATTACCAAAAGTCATTATAGAATGCCCAATATGAATCCTAATCGGTCAAACCAGTGAAGGTCTTATTGGCATTGTTAACATAATATATAAAACTGATTATGCCAATGCATTTATGAACGTTAACTTTACCTCTGGTGGCGGTTTGGGGCCGGGAGGTGGAGGAGATCCAGGCACCACAATAACAGGGTTAAAGTTTTCCTTGTTGAGCAGCCAATATGTCTTCTGACACCCTTTACCCTGTATGGACACCCACACAGAGTAAACATCTCCATGTACACAAAATTTAAAACTGTTATTATTTGGGTTCAGGGGTACTGTACTGCAGTGTTGGGCAGTAACTAGTTACTGTAATGTTATTACTTTTTTCAGTAACTAGTAGTGTAACTGATTACTATTTCCAAAACAGTAATAATATAAGTAAGTATTGCTGTATTACAAGCACTAGATGTCTGGTCCTAGCAAACTTAGGGTAGGCTAATTGAACCAACCTGTCCAATCATCTGTTTGAGAGGCTGTAATGTTTTTAGTTTGGCAGATTGTTGACTCCTAAGGTTAATTATTGTTCCATTATATTCTAAAATGAGCTGGCTACACAGGTTGTCATTTTTCGGAAGGGGCGAGACGGGGTAGTAATTGTGAAAGTAATATAGTAATGTAACTAGTAACGTAACTAATTACTTTTAATACTAAGTAGTAATCATAGTATTTTTTTTACAATTCCTGAGTAACTTGCCCAACACTGCTGTACACTATTGAGAAGTGAATCTTTAAAAACACGTTTTCAGTCACCTTCATTTCAATCTCTCCTCTTTCCTCCATTTGAAACGATCCAATGTGGGTGAGAATGTTAGCAGTTGTATGGGAGATATGAATCTTCAGGGCTGCGGGACAAACGGTTTGGCATCACCAAGAGGAGTGTGTTTTACTGCTTGTTTTTACAGGAAATAATTTAGCTATGAATGTAGCACTCATTACTGAAGCCGTTTCTTTCTATTAATGGATTATTTGAATAAGGGTTTAATGTCACTCACGTATACTGTTACTCTCCATGCGAGAGGCTGTATTTACTGTGTCCCCAAAGAGACAGTATCGAGGCATTGTAGAGCCCACCACTCCCGCAACCACTGGACCTGCAGATAAACAACACATTATTATTGTCACGCTAGTAATGGAGTTTTTAAAAACACATGTTCAGAAAACACTACAGAGTCAAGATATCATACAGTAGTTTAAAAACCATTTCCAAGTAATTTCACATTTGAAAAGCTTTTAGTGGGTTATATTATGGTTCATGCATGTCCACGGTCATCCTGCTCTGACCTGAATGTATCCCGATGCGTAGTGCGAGACGCTCCGTAGGCATGTGGCGAATTCTGAAGACCTTGATTGCACACAGGAAGTGAAGAGCCATTGTGGAAATGTCCACAGCATGCCTGTGACCATTGCTGACTGGCAGCCCACTGGCTACCATGTAAGCGTCACCAATAGTTTCTACCTGGAAAAGATAAACGCCTTTTAATGTTCCCTCTTAACAACACTACGGTAATTGACCTTCATGTGAAAATTATTAACAGTGTAAAGATAAGAAAGATAAGAACAATGTAGAGTTAAGGGTAGACTACACTGCTTTATTTCGTAATAGTCTGCCCCAGGTCATTATTGATGTTGGAAACACAACTGTTCGCAGAGTATGCTACTAGGCTGTGTGATCGTAGAGATTGGTGCGTTCCCATGCACACTGGGGGGTATAAAGCAGTACCAAGTCTTTAGCAATGCACACAACCAGTGTTTTTGAAATGCTGGTTTCAACCAGAAAGAGTCATTTCAGATACAAATTGCAAAAAAGTACAACCATTATCTTCAATCAATTATACAGTGTGTTGCTTGCAATCACTCAGTCTATCCCCCAGACCACTAATTATCCTTCTCTCATAGTCAGCACGTATCATGTAAAGGCTATGCAACATACTTTGTAGACGTCATACAGCTTGATGATATCGTCGAAGAGGCTGTATAGATCATTGAGTAGTGTCACCACCTCCATAGCGGAACTGATGGAGCACATGGAGGTGAAGCCAACAATATCGGAGAAGAAGATCGTCACCATTTCATAGCTACGAGGCTCTACCGACTTCCCCGACATCAGCAGATCTGCAATGTACCTATACGGCCAGCAGAACGGTGGTTTACTAACAATATTGGGCGGAATAGTGTTACATTTTGGGTTGACAATACACTTGTACAGCAGTAACGTTATTGATGACAGCTATTGTGTGAGATCAGTGTCACGTATACATTTTATTATTGATTGCATTACTTTGGTAGCATGCTGGAGAGAAGCTTGTCTGCACGGGCTTTCTCCACTGTGAGCTGATTGGTCCTTTCCTCCACCACTTCCTCAAGGTGATTTGCATATTTCTCCAGTTTCTCTACCATGTTGTCCAGTATATTTGCATGACTAGAACAGAAGAATATATTGACTATTAACAGTCTAATTTCTTTATAAAAGCTTATGAGGACCAGCATGTTTAGTAGTAAATTCTTATTTTTATATTTTTACATTATGTAACAATGAGAGGGTGATGGCTATTCCATTCCTTTTACTTTCCATACCTATTCCATTCCTTTTCCTATGATAATACACCTTGCCAGGCAGGTATGCATCTGTACTTTACAGCATCGTATAAGGAACTACTGGAAGCTGCATGCGTAGTTTAGGTGTGATGTTAGCCCATGATAGATGGTGATATACAGACAGTTCATCCAATCACTTGCCAAGTATTATTTGAAAGTGCCTGCGCTTTTCCAAACAGTTTCCATGGACAACACCTCAGATGGTTCTGTCTAACAAACCATCTGACTAATGAGATTCCATGTCTGCCTACTGACCTCCCCTAGATGCAGCTAGTGGAACTACAGACAGCTTCACATTAAATCACTTCATGTAAGCCAACAACAAGAGAGACAGATGGTACCTTTCATACTTGTCTATCAAACAAAAATAGGGCCGTAATGATAGACAGGTGGCTGAGGCAATTGCTAATGCAGATTGAGATTGGCCAAATTGTTTCAACCCATCTTGAAAAGGTTTCACTTATCCTGTCCAGCAACTAAAAGATCTGAGACACAGGGTAACCCACCAATGCAGTCTTATCTGAAACACCAGTCCCCTAACATCACTGTTTCCCAACCATTCATGTGTATCAGCTGTGTTGGAGCAGGGAGACATCTGAGGCATGCAAGGCAGCGGTACACCGGGAGCAGGGTTGAGAAACATTAAGTCTAACCTCTCTGGGCTGATCTCCTTTAGTCGTCTCCGTATCGATGCGAAGGGCGGCCTGTGGTCTGGGTTCTCGCTCCAGCTGGCTCTCAGCAGTGCATTGAGGTTCTCATCACACAGCTGGTCAGACAGTGTTGGTCGAAGGGGCTCCCCCATGAGAGGGGTGCGCAGCTGTCTAATAATTTCTGTGAGGAAGCACCAAGTAACGCCACAAATTGTCTTTGTTTTTATAGATACAGTAGTAGTTATTTTACGTAGCTTCCTTCAAGACCAATAAATGTAGACTATTAAACTATTAGACTATTAAACATACATTAAACATACATTTTCTCAAATGTGTTGTTACCATTTTGTAGCATAAATATATATTAAAAACAAATATAAAAAATATATATATTTTTTTACAATGTTTCATATTTTGACCCGATAAAAACATCTTGCAGTCCCTTGGGGGTCTCAACCTATACTGTAGTGACAGACCACTGTATGTTAGGGTGTCATGGCGACCTTTGGGTTCCAGGTTGATGTCATGGTATGGGCCAGCCTCCGTGCTGTAGATCAGTTCCCGCATAATGATGGCAAAGCTGTAGACGTCACCCTTAGGCGTCCCGTTACACTGGAGGTTGACTTGCCTCAGAAGCTCTGGAGCTGTCCAATACATCTCTGTAACCCAGTGAGTGTTGCATAGTGTAAATATTTACTTGAAACTATTAAGGGTTATTGCTTTATCTGGCTCAGATAGGTGCCAGGTTATTGACACGATATACTGTACTCTACAATATGTGTATGAGTCACTGTGCCCTGAGTGGAAGTGAATGGGTTGCGAAAATTGCAAGCGGCCATTGAATGAATGAAGAATATCAATGAATGGCTTCTGTACTTTACAATTGTGTTGTTCCACTCATTGTTTGTGAGTAAGGGTGTGACTGAATAGGCTACTTGTTCCTGATTGGATGAAATCCTATTTATCCATAGATTCTGGAGCGTTCTGCTCGCTACTTGGTGTTTGGTGGGTCTCTAAATAGATTAGTCCTAGATGGGCCTTGGCAGAAAAAAGTTTGGGAACTGCTGCCCTAATGCACTGTCTACAACTTGTCCACCTGTAGAGGGTGCTGTCCGTTACAGTTTGATATGGTTATGTGCTAAGTACCTACAAGGTCTTTCACAATGTGATACTTATGAGGATGACATAGATAGGACAATAGGGCAAATTAGTCCACTGACCCTCATATTTGGTATTTTCCAGTGTCACAAGTTTGCTTTTGGTTCCTTGCTTGAACTCCCACAGTCCAAAACCAGAGAGTTTAACCTGGAGCCTGCTGTCCACTAGACAATTGTTGGGTTTTAGGTTACCGTGGGACTTCAAGCTGCTCTTGTGTATGTACTCCATTCCCTGTAAGTGACATGATTTTTTTTTAAGTGAAAGGAACAGATATATTAGATGGATTCAGTCATTGATCAATACAACTATTCTGCTCCACAGACGTACATTTGAACCAGTCGACTATGTGTACCTAATGCCGTGTTCATACTAAACCTCATGACTCACATTTACAATGTCATAAGCAAAGGAAAGTTTAAACATCCAGTCCAGCTCAATATCTGATGCCCTTAGAATATCCTGTTGGCAAACCAGCAATTGGGTTATAAACATTATAGCACTGTGACACTGTTCATGTAGTATGTAAGTAAACATTATGGCTCTAATGTGTTAAATGAGACAGTGTAATGTAATAAAGTAACCTTCAGACTTCCTTTTTTGCAGTACTGCATGACCAGACAGATGTTCGGTGGCTCGATGCAGACTCCAAAGAACTGCACCAGGTTTTCATGTTTCAGTTCTTTCATCTGAGTTGGAACATTCATGGTGGTCAGGTAGGGCACATTACCCTCTACAACACCAGAACAGTTGCTCACTGTACAAAACCTCAGAGAACTTTACCACATTGAACTCTGCGATAATGGAGGGTTTCCTGACATCGCTCACAACCTGGTTGTCCATGTATTTGATGGCTACTTGATTGCCCTAAACATACAGAAGAGACATGGCACACATCGCTTACGATGCAATTTAATATATTTTTCCTGGCACCAAATAAAGGGAGTATTTAAAGGTGGAGTCAGCGATTGTAAGCGTATACACATTTTGTCAACTTCAAGCGAAAGTCACAGTCCACTAGCTGCAGTTTATGTCTGTCCAGTGTTTCTACACAGCCCTGAATTTATAAATGGGAAAACAATGTGGTGCAGACCACACCATAGCCATGGCAACGTGTGTCTGATGTGTGAGGCGGAACACCCTAAGGCCCCAATTACACCGAGACGCGTCGCTAAAGGTGCAGCCGCTTCTAAAGTGCGTTGATAAACCCCCGATCACACAGAGATTAGCTGCCTGCGCCAGAGAGAACAGCTGCCTGGGCCAACTGGCACTTTGACGAACAGCATGACTATATATATATATATATGTGTTGTTGTGTTGTCTGTGCTGTAACGAACAGCCAGTCGCCCCGTACCATATGAAAACAATGGTTTAGCCAGCGACGCGTCTTGGTGTGATGGCATTGAAGGGAGGGTGTTTTTTGTATCCAGGTCGTAACACTATTTCTTCAGCATCTCTGACTCCATCTTTAAATGCGAGAGGATCATTCAGCCACTGTAGACTGCAGACTACCTGGAAGAGGCCCACAGTGCTATAGACGTGCTCTTTGCCTGATTTGTCCTTCAGGTCGGAGCTGTTGGAGGACATAATGGACTGCGAGCCTCCACTACCACTTTTACTGGCCGTGGTACTTAAGGACATCGTCTGCGTGCCCTGTTGCCGTGACAGCCGACATCCAGAACACACACGCACACGCACGCACACACACACACACACACACAGGGAAAATACTGTTTTTTCAGGGGAGCTGGATGACTTCTACTGCTTCTGCAGTGAACAGAAAGACTGCCATAAGTTGCCATGAGTTCATACTTTGGGCCCTCTGACGATAGTGATGTCACTATAGTCGATAAGCCACCAGCAGGAATCGTCGAGTCTCGTCTGCAGCCGCAGCTTCTGCATCATGAGCATGCCGACGCACAGGAACGCTACCAAACCGATGATGGGTAACGCCGCTAGCATGAGCATCAGGGCGATGTCTGTGTCCAAAACGAGACGATACACGCGTCCATAGTAAACAAAAGAGTATAAAAATTATCTATAATTCAAGTAACGTTTTATGGACCTTAGATAAACACTCCTTTTCCATGCTCATCAGCATTTTATTTACCATTGGTTACCCATTCACAGAGTTCATTGTTGAAGCCACATTCTGGGTCATCGTTAGGAGGCTTTCCTTTGGGCCAGACCACATAAGCAAAATTTGAAGTTGGTCTGAAAAATGGAATATAATTTTATAAACATAGAAAACTGTCAGGTGCAGTAAATATATAGGACTTAATTTGTTGTTAATGCACTTTATACAGTTAAAAATGCTTGACTGAAAATATTACCGGATAGCTTTGGCATGACTGTCAAAATGGAGGATGGGCACAAACTTAGTGGTATCTTCCGTATGTTGTAAGTCATAAATGGAATAGTCCAGGTTCCTCTCTCCTAGTTCGTCAAAGTGAACAAGTCCAGAAGCACCTGCAACCACAGGCCATCACTGAACAATGAGTCCAGACGGATGGAAAGAATACAATACTATAGGTATCATAGTGCTGTGCTACCATAAAATCGGATGTTGTGTTTGTTTTTTAATCTCTGAAGTAACTGCCGTCCATCGTGAGGGTCTTTTCCGTCTTTTAGGAGTTCCTTCAGCCCCATAGCATAAAGAAGCACTGCGTCATGCAGATAGGCAGCATAGGGGCTGACCTGAAGCATCACAGACGTTAATGTACGACAACCTTTTGATCCAAGCAGAAGACATTGAAATGTGTCTTGCTTACGTCTCTTTCTGATGTCAGATTGCTCTGAAATGGTCCATCTTTCAGCTTTTCAAAAACCTGTTCAAAGAAGTCGTAATACTCATATCCTTCATAGGACTTCTGGCCAATGATAAAGGTCATATCAAAAGCCCTGATGGCAGCCTGGTTAATCCTGTTGTTGAATGCAATTTTCCATAGATTATCCTGAAAAAGAACAAGAATTTTGCAATTAAATTAATTTGGATCATGAAAGTTATAAGCACAAGTTAATGAACTGACACTGAACAATGTATTTTGCATATAGCTGTATGGCTTTGCGTTTTATCGTTATTACCACTGTATTGTGCTTAAATTATATTATTAGTGTGACGATTGATGTTCACTTTAAAAAATTTGAATTTGAACTTTTTTGGTGAATGTATGCATTACAACAAAATAGGTAATGCAGTTACCGCTGGATGCAGTATTATGAATCATAAACAAACAACCTGTCAAATGTACTGCATATGTTAATTAATATATGATTTTTTACCTGTGAATCAATGTTAACAGTTTTACTCACCACACTGCCACTGACCTCAAAATGCTGAACTATGAAGAACACATACTCTCCGTTCATCAGACCCTGTCGCTCTGCTTCCATCAGCAATGCCAAGGAGTCCTCAGAGTTAGTCAGCACCACAATCACTACAGTGGAATGAACACAAAATGACCAAAAAATAACTAGATATACAATAGTGGAAATGAAAAATCTGATTCTGCATGCGCGTAAGATAACTCTTAAAATATAAACTTTTAATTGATATTGTAAATGATCTTCCAAACCCTCAGAGATACAAACAGCATTACATAAAAATCCCTTAGATTTGCTGATACAACTGTTTATTCACACCAGTGCTGAAAATGTTCTGGCACAAAGTTCAACTTGAGGTATATCTTTGTAAATATATTTTATATATATATATATATATGCATATATGCCTATATTTGTATATATTCTGTATATGTCTATATTCTTTTCTCAACTTAAAAATATGAAAATATATGGTTCTGAAGTTAAAAGGACAGATGGTAGTTGCTTTTAACAGCCTGACCAGTGCAATGGAATTCAACTTTCAAACATTCGTTGAATCTACTAGATAGTATTTGCATTCATATTTTAGACTCTAGAGAATAATAATAACAACTTATATTTATATAGCGCTTTTCTAGGTACTCAAAGTCGAGAAAGGTCCTACCTCTGGCGACTGTTGAGATGTACTTCACATTTCGGTAGATGAGAAGGCTGTTGCTTGTGTCAAACTTGATGGTTGCTTTCAATTTGAAATTGGCTCTAAGTGGATCTTCAATAGTTTTCCACAGAGCATCAACTTTGTCCCAAGTGTTTGAGTCTAATCCACCTCCGATCATAGCCACGTGACTCCAACCGAAAAAGTCCAGTGTCTTCACCAGGACCTCTGCGCTTCTTTTAAGAGGGGGGACAACTTTGATATAGGAATCATAAACTATGCTGTTGTCCAGTTTTGATGATTGCCCTACATAGCCAAACATGGGGATGTTCCAAGTTGATGCAATTAGGCCTGTAACCTTGAAACCAAATGAGAAGGTTTAACATTTTGGTCACGGTGTCACATTCTTTTTAATTTAACGATTACTCGATTTCTCAAAACAACAGAGCCTATCAATCAAAATATCCCAGTATAGGTGCCACCAGTGACAACCACATACCACAATGGGGCCGGGACACACACAAGGAAGCCCACATCAGAACTCACTGCATTGAATTACAAAATCACACCATAACCTTTAGACACCCTTGTAGAGCATCACGATCACCTACCTCTGCTCCTTCAGGACAGGCAGGACCAAAGAGAGCAGACACGTTGTCCTTCCACACCTGGTGGATGAATGCCCCCAAAGACGTCTTGGAATCACAGTTGGAATCTGTGTAGATAAAATCCAGACTGTAGTTCCCCAGAAAGGAGGGATTACTGTTAACTTTATCCACAGCTATCTGCATAGCTGAACCCAACCTCTGGGCACTAAAAGGGAAAGATATGTTCCATGGTGCTTGGAAGCCGATCAGCAGCCTGTTCAAATGAGTCTCATTTGTGGCGTTGATGGAGACGGAAACAGCAGCCATAAGCAACGTCCAGAGAAGCGATGATGTCGGACCGGACATTGCTAGTGTGGCCTAGTGCTTGCCAGCAAAGACTCAACCTGCTCTCTTGTTACCAAGCTTAAATACCCTTTTGGTAAGGCTGGACCTTTGTTAAGGGCAAGGTAGGGAACATGGGAATATCTCAAACAGGGAGGGGGAGGAGAACATACTGTCTGTAAGGCAAAGCCAGAAAGGGATTTGTGTTGATTTGTGTTTTATGTTATAGGTTTATATGTTTGTGTAATTGGGATAGACATATCAACAACATATAGAACACAAACTGCAAGACCACAGATTTCCAACCTGGCCCACTATTTTTAAGTAATGCATAGAAATGCATGTAGTTGTGGAAACCCTGTGATTACTAGTACAGATGGAGTTGTAGAGACTATGTCAGCCACTCAGCAGTTAGTTATATGAGATTAAAGAACAAGAAACAACAGCCAAATATGGTCCCTTTAGTCAAGCAATTAGGGTCAATTGTTTTTTTAGGGTGGATACTGTACGTAAATGTTGCATGGCACGAGACTGGGGGTATCAGTATAACTGTCTTACAGTTAGTCTTAAAGTTAGACTTACATACAGTTATTTGTATCTGTACTTCTCCCCATTATCTCAAACACACAGTATAAATCAAGTTGAATAACTTCATTCCGTTGCACATTGGGTTTATTGAAGTTACAGTAAACTCAACATATTGTGGAGTAATATTTTTATCTGAAATGTTTTCATATATAAGCCATACAAATGAATATAAGAACATTCCAGCAAAAGGTGTTGATTGAGAGGTCAGTTGGTGTGGTGCTGAATGGTGTCAAACATGGCACACCTGTGTGCGATTGGATGTGCTAATTAACACAGGTGGCAGCTCAGATATTAGGTGATGCTGCTCTAAGCTGCACTGTCATTTCCCCTGAGGTTCCCCACAGGACAACTAGCTGTCTGTGCTAATCCTTCCAGGTAACCGTCTAGCTTGGCTTTTTGAACTAAATACAATACAGCTAACAAAAAGGATATCTGCTACCAGACTTTATGTACTTTAGGAGTTATGTTTACTGTGTTTATGTATTACTGCTCTAGATGTGTATACATTTAAAACAGGCCTAGTCACAGGCTAGGTCACATGCTCTGTGGTGGTACTTAATTGCTGGTGATGAAATGCTAAATGTCTTGACTTTGAACGTGGAGTCTTGCCACCTCACCTAGTTGGTCAGTCTTGCATCTTTGAGGCTGTCATATTGACACAGCTGAGAGACCTTCTCTATATTTCAGTGCTCAGCAGGACAAACTATGAAAATGCACTATTTACAGTCTACTACACTAGCTTAATTTGTAGGCTACTGTATGATTGCTTTAAAGCTATGCTTCAGGTGAGTGTAATCAATTGCACAACAGGTATTAATATTGTTTCAAAGTGTCAGTTTGATGTCTAATCACACATTATCAGCAGGAATGATTGTGGACAAGGTTCAAAGGTTCCCTAACTATCTCTTTAAGCTTGTAATGCTGCTTGTATCACTCTGCAGACCAGGGGATCTACGATACACCAAGCGCCATCCTAGTCACTTGGAGACCAGCCTGAGACCCTCAAACGGCTGACCAGCGGCAGGTAGGGGAGCTGTTGTGACTACTTCAGAAGCTCTGGTATAATTACTCTTTGCTGGCTATATATTTTTTAAAATGTAATTTCTTATGCACTGTCACCTTATTTTGAACAAAGGTGTGACATTACCAATTTGAATTGTTCCAAGCAAGCAGATTGAATATCATTTGGTAAATGTAAGTCTGAAGTTCTAACTCTGGCATTAATGCTACTGTGATTAACTTCATAGCCCTCTTGAGAACATTTCTCTTGCATCTGTGCTCATTAAGGAGGATTGCCTAATAATGACTTTGACCGTGCACTTATCTTAAAGTGCTGAGCTCTAGTAGCTGGTGACGCATGTTGCATTTGTGAGCAGTCTCGGCTAGACTGCCGAGTGGGCTAACCAATGTTCCTGAGAAGCTCTTCCACCTGAACTCTCCTCCAGCATGGAGTTCCTCTTCCAGCTTCTGTTCTCGCCCCTGCCCCTCCCGGCGATCATCTCCCTGTTTGCCCTGGCGGCTGCCGCCCTGCTATACCTCAACACGAGGCCCCAGCCGATCCGTCCACCTGTTGACCTCCTCGCCCAGACCACGGGACTCAAGGTGAGCTTAACCTCGCCTGTATCACGGGCTGACCGTTTCTATTGCACGGTGTGACTGGAAGCCACATCAAAGGGACACAGGTTATCTAATGCTCGTCACAGGGTGGAGCAAGGAAGAGCGCTCTACTGGAAGATAACAACAATGACCTGATGTCATACTACTATGATGACGCCACAACCCTCTACGAGGTCTTCCAGAGGGGCATGAGGGTTTCAGGTAACTTGCAGTCTCTGGGTTTTAATCGGTTTGCTCCAGCAATGTTGACATGCCTAGCCTGAAAAGTTAAATGTGATTAATAACGGTGACTGGTCAGCTATGGAAAGGTAATGCAGCATAAATGCAATGGCTTAAATCCTACTGGAGTTGCCATTTGGCTTGAGATGCAAGTTTATTTCCACCCTCAAATGCAGGTAATGGGCCATGCTTGGGCTACAGAAAGCCAGGAAAACCATACCAGTGGCTCAAGTACAAGCAGGTGACTTTTCATAGCGATGTCTTATGACTCACTGACAAACATGACAACATAACCGACATGTCCCTCTTGCTTCATGAAGGTGTCTGACCGGGCTGAGCACCTAGGTTCAGGACTACTCCATAAGGGCTTGAAACCTAACACTGATACATTCATTGGCATCTTTGCCCAGAACAGGCCTGAGGTAAGTCATTGTAGCCATATGGAAGGGAGTCTATAATTGAACCAACAATGTCTTGTCAAAGATCTTTCATGTCATTGACAGTGGGTTATTGGTGAGCTGGCCTGCTACACCTACTCCATGGTGGCTGTTCCCCTGTACGACACTCTGGGACCAGAGGCTCTCGTGTTCATTATCGACCAAGGTAATTGGAGCCACTCTGTGCTCGTCCTACCTTAGTGCTGTTAATTAAAAGGCCAGCGTTTGCTGTATTCTAATCATCCCTGGGGTGATTGTTTATCACATGCAGTAATACTTCACCTACCTGTGTTGCATAATGCTTGAAGTAGATGTACTAAGACTACACTTGATGTGCAGAATGTTGGTGGCCTTCCCTTTTTTTTTTTAAGGACTACAATATGGTGTTGTCATGGAGCTTGTACTATGTGGTGGGTTGACTGTACACACTGTAATGTGCTCTACAGCGGAGATCTCCACAGTTCTGTGTGACACCCAAAGTAAAGCTGAAGCGCTGCTACAGAACCGAGAGAAGGGGCACACGGCTGTACTGAAGACTGTTGTCCTCATGGACTCCTTTGACCCCGACCTGATTGAGCGAGGAGTAAAATGTGGTGTTGCCGTCCTTTCAATGCAGGATGTTGAGGTATATGATTGCACTTACTTTGGATATAAGCATCACTGCAGATACTGCTAGGTGTGCATAATGTAACTGACTCTCTCCTTCAGGCTCTGGGGAAAAACGACCTACAAAGACCAATTGTAAGTTTTTATACACTAAAGTATACTTATTTGCACAACTACATAAGTTGGCTATAACGCATGTTGTGACTTTCCCATCAGCCGCCGAAGCCAGAGGATCTGAGCATCATATGCTTCACCAGTGGCACTACAGGTGACTTAACGTTTCAATATACTCTCCTTGTATTGTCTTGTAGAGTCACTTACATTTTAAGTGACTAACAGGACTGCCCTTGCTTTCCCAGGGAACCCCAAAGGAGCGATGTTGACTCATGAGAATGTAGTGGCTGATGCTGCAGGTGTAGTCAAAAGCTTTGAGGTATGTGTCCACTAGATCATAGACATTTAATTGTTAAATGGTTGTTTAACAACCATTAACTGTCTCAACAGAGCACAATCACTCCAACACCTCAGGATGTCACAATTTCGTTCTTGCCACTGGCTCACATGTTTGAGAGAGTTGTGCAGGTAAGGGTCAAACTGAGTGCTGCTTCATGACATGTGTGTTGAGCCTGAGGGGCTGCTATCTGGGTCCAGGTAGTGTTGTATGCTGCTGGTGGGAAGGTGGGCTTCTTCCAAGGGGACATCAGACTACTGCCAGATGACATGAAAACATTACAGCCCACTGTCTTCCCAGTGGTACCCAGACTCCTTAACCGTGTCTATGACAAAGTGAGTAGCCTCTGCATGCCATGCAGGCTAATGATTGACTCTTCTTACTATTGGTGTAATGCTAGTGCTCAATAACACTCCCTACAGGTCCAGAGTGGTGCAACAACTCCCTTTAAGAGATGGCTGCTGAACCTGGCAGTAGAGAGGAAATATGCTGAGGTCAAGGAGGGAATCATCAGGAACAACAGCATCTGGGACAAGCTCATCTTTCACAAAGTCCAGGTACTGTAACACAATGTGATTGTGTTGTCATAGTACTGGGCCCCTCAAAGGTGCTAATCTGCTTTGTCCTGCCCATAGGAGTCTCTAGGGGGGCGTGTGCGGCTCATTGTGACTGGCGCTGCACCTATATCTCCATCGGTCCTCAACTTACTTCGGGCTGCTCTAGGTTGTCAGGTAGAAATTCATACTACTTTCTTCTCACTAGTCAATGCAAGCCTTTCGTTGAACAGAAATATGAAAAGCCAACTTTTTTTTTTTTTATAATCTACCAGTGTTGGAAAGTTACTCGGAATTGTAAAGCAATAATTATTCCTTTCACAATCTCTACCCCCACGTCATTTTTTTCTGAAAAATGACAACCTGTGTAGCCAGTTTGTTAGACTAGTCATCAATTAGCCAAAGTGAAAGCATTGCAGCATCTCAATCCAGATTAAACGGGTAGATTAAATTAGCCTACTAGTTTGCCAGGACCAGAAATCTTGTTATTGCAATGCATGGATTGGTAATATTACTGCCTTAAAAATGACTAATGGTTACTACTGAAACTGGTTTCAAACTACCATGCTCCAAGAACAGGGAAAATGCAAGGTGCATAGTTTATCATGACAATTGAATGACGCAGTCTACTGCCATTGAAGTTTCCAGCCCTCAACTAAGTCAACCTTTACAGAGTAACTGTTGAAGGTGACTCACCTGGCATTGCTGAATGTTATCATACCATTGGTCCCACATACTTGATGTAGCGCTGCTTTGCTCTCAGATCTTTGAGGGATATGGTCAAACGGAGTGCACCGCTGGCTGTACCTTTACAGTGTCAGGAGATGCTACATCTGGTAAGTAGAATAATTGTATACATGCTGTACCCTAGACTGCAACCCACGGTTAATACTCTCCCTGTCCCCTCTAAACGCATGACACTGTCTGTAGAGCATGCTCCAAACACGGCCTCATTTTGCTTTGCTTGTCCCAAATGGCTAGTCTGTTGAGGAAGAACTTGGAGTGGAATCACATGCATGTTCAGATGTTCTAAGATAATGAGACTTAAACTGTAGGTGCTTCTGATATGGCACTAGGCAAACTAATGCCAAATGAATAAAAGCTTGGCTGTCACTGTTGCCTTCTCTTGCACAGGGCATGTTGGAGTCCCATTTCCTTGTAATGTGGTGAAGTTGGTTGATGTCGAAGAGATGAACTACTTCTCCTCAAATGGTGAGGGAGAGGTAAGTGAACAAGGTAATCAACTATAAACATGAGTAAGATCGCCAACGCTAAAGACTAAAACAAATGTTTGTTCCAGGTCTGCATACAGGGTAAGAATGTGTTCAAGGGGTACCTGAAAGACCCTGAAAAGACTGCAGAGGCCTTGGATAAAGATGGCTGGCTCCATACTGGAGACATTGGCAAATGGCTGCCAGTAAGATTTACACTTTTAATGGTTTGTTTGTAAACTGAGCAATAGCATACGCTGACTCATTACTTTCCTCCAACTAGAGTGGAGTGCTTAAAATCATTGACAGGAAAAAGAACATTTTCAAGCTGGCTCAAGGAGAGTACATTGCACCAGAGAAGATTGAGAATGTCTATATACGCAGTGCACCTGTGGTGCAAGTGTTTGTGCATGGAGACAGTCTACAGGTAAACTGGCACTTAACTTGTCTACTGTATGCATGAACAGTAAATGATGCTGACTATAATCTCTTTAGTCCTGCCTGGTTGCAATTGTGGTGCCTGATCCCGATGTCCTTCCAAGCTTTGCCCAAAAGCTAGGAATAAAAGGCAAAATTGAGGAACTCTGCCAGAACAATGTAAGGCTTTTGGTCAGGTGACCATATTTACTTCTACAGAACCTAATATCTTCTGGGTTTCTGAACATATTGTAAGTATAGTTTGACTTTGTTGCAGGAAATTAAAAAGGCAATTCTTGTTGACATGGCCAAGCTTGGCAGGGAAGCTGGACTTAAATCATTTGAACAGGTGAATAGATAATACAGGAAGCTTTACTCTGGAAGGATTCAGTAATCTGAGTATGCTGTACCTCAAATGTTAAAAGAAAAGCATTTTATGCTTTATATAATGTAGCTGTGCAACAAAACTACATTGTATTTTTTTTAATCCATAGGTGAAAAACGTGCATCTCCACCCAGAGCCGTTCAGCATTGAGAATGGCCTGTTAACTCCCACACTAAAGGCGAAGAGGGCAGAACTCAAGGCTGTCTTCCAGCAGCAGATTAACCAACTATATGCAAATCCCCAGTAACTTTGATACTCGAATGCCTGTATGCCCTTTTTTGACTTTGACAATAAAAGTACTCTGTGCAATGGCTGTATGTTAATGTATACTGTTGACCTTGTCAAACACGGGATTCAACGAAACTTTCTTTATTCAAACGTAATATAATGACTACAACCAGAACGGGCACACTGCTTAAAAACTGATCAGATAAATCACAACATGGGCTCGCCTCTCGCACATCCAGAGAAGGCGTGTCGCGACTTGCAAGACGGCTGCTCTCAAAATTCAATGGCTTTAAGTCTGGTACAATACTGCCACCTAGTGTCCCGATCGGTAACTTGCTCACTGATGGCAAGACTAGGCTGACCCTGCCCACTTCACCTGTAGGTTAAGCTACACTGCTACTACAGCAAAACGGTCACGTTGTTGAATATGCCTACTCCTTGAGTCTTTACGTTCAGGTTTTACCAATAACTGAGACGTGCATGGATTTAGTTGACACTACTTCAACCGCATAGTATAGTCTACACTTGTGAATCAAGGCTGATCAGTCCATAAATTCAACATGGCTTCCTCCACAGGTGACCGCGAAGAGCAGGTAAGCAGACTTCAAAGTGTTCCAGTTAGGCCTACAGCTTAAAACTTTGACACAGCCATATATTGGGAAAGACTTGAGCGCAAGTTCCTTCTCCACAACCAAATCTAACGTGGTCTCGCTTCAGAGCTGTAATAAATCCAGTCAGCGAATGTACAGAGTTATTTAAGACGGCACTTTTATTTAAACATCTACAAGGATAGCCTACATTTTGCGTAAACGTTATATTAATACCGTAGACTTGCACGCAACACTCCGCGGGATACCTTTTTTTTTTTAATTCCCAAAAACGAATTGGTGTGACCAGCTATGAGCTGTCAAAGCTATGCCTATGGTGATTTTATTTGCATGTGATTAACTGCATTCTGTTAGCCCAAAACGGAACCGTACGGGTACTATGGTCAAATTATAGGTCTCATTGTAAAAACAAGTCATAGGTGTTAGTTTTTTTTTTTCTATCGAATGCAATTGCTTTGATAATGTGGCTTTCTTGCGAGGAAATCTTGTGGACGCTTAAATGGAAAAATGCCAAGACACAACAGCTCTTGGACTTGTATGTCCCCCAAGAATAGGTGCACGACCAAGTGCGTTGTTCATGCTCAAAAAAGTTTGACTGTCCAGTGATCACAACCATACTGTGCATAATGCGCTAAAGGGAAATCCCATAAGTTAAACTAGTAGTGGCATGTGTTTTATCTGGTTTAAGAGGCAGTTGAAGATACTAGGCCTCGACAATAACAGGCCTCCACATGTTTAGCAAAGTTATGTTTGGACTCAAGTTATTAATAACATGCCAAAAACCAATTTCCACTAGGTTAGTTATTTAATGCACCTTTGTGTTTTCAGTATTTGTCTCATTGTTTTACCATTTTAACAATTTGCCTGCACAAGTCTTTTTGAAAGGTAGCTCTCAACCATTATGAGGAAACACTGCCTACTTCAACATACCTGACTCAAATGAATGGGTCTTCATCAGGTTTCTTTAGAGACTGGTAATAACTGATTCATTTGCATCAGGTGTGTGGGAGCAGGGAGATAGGTCGCTGTCACACGTTTAGTGTGGCCGGTCTCCCTGCCAAGACGTCAAGATTTTATAGCACAGTGTTTGTCTAATCTGACGTGATCGTAGAAATACTAAATACTTTGTCTGAACATGAAACCTGCAGGGAACGGGGTCCCCAGGACCAGGGTTGAGGGCCACTCTGTCTGCCTAATGCTTATCTATACAATTTTACATATTTGAGTTGTTTTCTCCATTTGACAGACTAATATTTGTTAATTTAAGCTCAAATATCCTTCATGCTGACCTTCAGTCTGTTTGTATGATAGTTGACAATTGTGGGAGTATAAGAGGTTATCCAGCATTACAGCAATAACATTTATCCAATATGAAGGCATCTCCATGGTGAATACTACACCAGAACAGTTAAACTGCTGTGCTGCGGTTCCAAGCAGATTTACAAGCCTCTGGGCAACACCAACCATATACCCCCTCTCTGATATCTTCTAAGAAATGTTATGACATGCATCTCCACTTATTAATGCAGTATTGGCCTGGTTAGGCAAGCCTTTTGGCTTATCTGTGTACCGGGCTGGTTCTGAAGGTGTTCTGAACTGGAGGTGCTGTGTTCTTGCTATGTACGTGAACGAGAACCTTGCCAGTTACAACATGAAAAATGAGATCGTATTCAAGTTGCCCTGCCATCAGAATTTTAATTTCAGTGTGCCTCTATGACAATAGTCACATGGTTGTTCTCATAGGCAGTTTTCAGTTGCTGGACTCTGTACCGTAGTGATTAATAACCTCTCTGCAAGATCATGAATACTTAACCCCAGCAGCAGCAGAAAAAACGGTTACCTTAGTCAGCTTATTCACGATAGTGTTTATTTTTATTTTTCCTTTCCATACATTGTCTAATCACAATGCATCTACTCTGTAATGAAAACCAACCAGTCCAGCTGAGTCAGTTGCCAAGTTGTGTTAGGTGGATGTGTGAACTTGATTCGCTCACACTGCTCTCAGTTGAGCCAACATCATTGTGAACAGTATCATGCATGCGGAGGACACTAGCTTCACCGCTCGGTTGCAAACACCATAGCTACAGGCCTATGACCGCCTGTATTCATTGTCATTAGCTGCATAATGTAGCTTTCTCTGTGTGTGTGGGGACATTTGTGAATGTATTGGGTTCATACCGCTTTGTGTACACGTGCGAGTGCCCTCTCATGCTAGTCTGTGACAAGTAGAGATGGATCCAATACAGAGCACACTGGGTCAGAGACACTGAACAGTGAATGGTAGCTATTGACAAGCAGACAGCAGACAGAGGCCAAGGCCTGATGTCAGTACAGTGCAGTAGCACTATTTTTTCCAATAGTAAGTGAGGAATGTTGGTTTAGAGTGTCAGTAAAACTATCAAATCACAAGACATTACGCAGTCAGCTCCAGCTTGACCTCAGTGTCCCATGTTTTTTTTCTTCAATCAGCAAAACAAGGTGGCTTACTTAAACAATTAGGCTAGTAACACCATCACTGTCCTAGCACAGATCTTTTCTCTAGTCTGCACCTGCAGGCACGTTGCATGCGCAAACACACACAAATGGGTACACGTGCTCATTTAAGGAATCACGGTACTGACTGACACTGGGATGATGCCGTTTGTCCGGGGTTGTATTGTGTGGGATTCACCCACCCACCAAACCACCCAACCAGCACAGTATTGCCTTTTGACTCACCACAGCTGACCTTCTCTACAGCTGTGGCATCATGACTGTAATTGTAGCACCACTACACAGGGTGACTAAGCATTGCATGCGTGTAAGATAACCCCCTTCACAACACTGAAGCGACAACTCTTAAAACCTGAGTCTGCCATTGGTGGTGACATGATAACCGTAGAGAATAGACAACCATGTTCTGTGGCCATGTTCTGAGGAGTTCTGGACCGGGGCCTAGTAAGATCATCATCAATGCTGTATTTTATTGTGAACTGGTAGGTCATTATCCTGTGTTTGATATGGAATGTGGGTGTGAATCCTGCCGCTGTGCACTAAGGAAAGCCTTTGTTTGTGAAACAAAATGGGTATACATAGTTTGACTCTGCTGACATTATCCTTTTACATGTAATTCCTTTATCTGCTGTTGAAAATGAAGGTGCTGCCACTCTTTACAAAGTAGGACTATTCTCAGGAGGAGGGGGGTTTTGGAGTAGGAAATATGTACCACCTTCTGTGTTTACTGTTTACTAACCCTAACCCTACAATGCCAAATATACCATAGAGGTGAATTTGACTAATTATTCTGTTTTCTTGAATGCTTGTTCTTTTTTTGAGCTCATTAATTCATATGAAACTAGTATAATTTAGAGTACAAAGGAAGAGGTCTTAGATGCAATTCTTGGGCTGCCATACTATGTCATATTACAGTAGGTTACATTATACTGTATTAAATGTGCTATAACGACAGTTTCACACAGCTTTATTAATAACTTGCCTTTTTATTTCCTGTTGCTCTTTCTCATTTGTTAAAAGCTAATGGTTAACCAGGTACAGTTAGCACATACGTATTCAGTGTTTGCGCAGCCTGAAGGCTGAAACAAGACAAGCTCACACCCACAATTCTACAGTATACTCCTGGCGTGTTTTGTCGAGCATTAGCGGAACAAAGCAGAATGCCAGCTATGTAATGCACGATGAACCAAACACCTCTTTCTCCTTTGCATCATATTGTAGTGTAGATATGTTATGCTGGTGGTAGGCTATTCAACACACTAAATGATGTATACAGTACATTTCTGTGAGCAGGATGTCAAATTTATAACGCAACTCCTTTTAACCGCTTGGTTTTGGTAACGCATCACAAACCACATAAGACACCCTGTTTTGAAACATCACCCACCACAATGTTCTTAGTCTTAACTTTTTGTACGAGACTGCTCTAAAACAAAGTTCACTCTATGGACAATGCGATTGAATGTGTGTGTGTGTGTGTGCGCAAAGTGACTTCATGTTTCCTAATGTGGAATCCCAAGGCACGGGCACGAAGGCAGCTTGCTGGTAGAGAGATAGTCACGTTCCAACTTTCCAGCATTGCTTCTGTCAAAGGGCTGCTACTTGGGCGATGAGACCATGTTAGGCACCATGTTATGTTCACTGTGTGTGTGTGTGAGCTTGTCGAGACACAAAAACAAGTTGTCTTTGTAACCAGTGCTGGTGTCTGCTCTTTATCACAGACTGTGAGTGTGTGTGTATATGAGAGGGGGAGAGAATTAGTATTACCGGTAGTGCATGCGTGTGTATTGTGTATGCAGTGATTTCATATCTCTATTCTGGCCGAACGAGGCTTTCCTATGGGGTGTTTACAAGTTACCATTTGATGTCAGGCATTACTTGTGGCCACATTATGGTGTTTCTGAGAAAACTTCCTAAGAAGGGCCATCAAAAGTTGTAAAGATTAATTCAGAATTACAAAACTGGTTTGACATCATCAATGTGAAAATTTCAGAATATCCGTTCATGAACCTTGTATTGGATTAGGCATTATATGAAGTGTGTGAAAACCCAAATCTTCATAAAATAAATATGGGTTCTCTCTGGCCTATAGTTTTAAATGGAACGTTTGTCATTTCTAACTATCTTGAAATGTCTGATCTCTTATTGGCTTACATAATGTCTCGACATTATGCAGTTGTCATGGAGAAGTTATCCCACATTATGGCCGTTACCATGGGCAACGCCATCATGACACTGCCCTGTCATCCTAATATGATCTCATTTCCTCTTGGCTGGCCATCATTTAAGCTGCCCTACAGTGTCATTAGTATGCTCTCAGCATCATGCTATTAACAATTTGCGTATAGTAGATTGGAATGCATTTCAGGCTTTCTGTTCAAATTCTTTATTTTAAATTGTTAATATTTTGCAAAGTAAAATATATTATTTTCCATGCTCAAACAATCAATACAGGAAAGTAGATCTAACTATAAGATTTAATCAATGGACCGCCGTCCTCCTGAACTAAATATTTGTGCTAGCTGAGTGCTGTGTAATTACACGAACATTTGAGTGGAACTTAGGATGCAGAATCAAATCCTGGAAAGCCAGTTTAGGTGTCCTGTTTAGACAGCTAGTGCATTACAATGGAATTATAGAATAGTGATAGCAATTGGGGGTTTGGCACAGTGGTAGAGCGTTTCACTGCAGATCAAGAGGTCCCCTGTTCTTACCCAGGTGCTCTCTTGTTCTGCTCCCCCAAAGCAAAACGTGTTAAAATACCTAACGTTTCCCTTTGGCTCTCTGTTTATTTATATTCAATCTACTGCATTATTGCATGTGGAACCACAATAATCTGACTTAAGTGCCATACAACTTGTAATCATTTCAAAAAGATACAGTGAAACAAATGCAAAAGTGAAACAGACAAACTTACTTAAGGCAAGTCTATGCAAGTGAATTTACTTAGGTGCTGATTTTGCTTGCATTATTATCCTAACATGGAAACATTGATGACATGTTTTGTCTTTGGCATGATCAACCCCACAACTCTGTCACTGTTTTAGCATGTATCTGTCATGTATGTGTCAATATTTATCTATGAGTGTGTGTGTGTGTAGTTTATATATATATATATATAAACTCAGCAAAAAAAGAAACGTCCCTTTTTCAGGACTGTATTTCAAAAATAATGTTGTAAAAATCCAAATAA
>JAODUH010004899.1:0-10429 GCA_027564835.1 Typhlichthys subterraneus | reverse complement strand
CGCGACATGTCACGTTCAACGTGAGGCCAGCTAGATGGCCTCCTGTCAACAACTCGTGATCTGATTGGCTATCGCAATTATCTATCAACTGTGTGCCCGTTCACTTACATTGCACAGATGCCCGCATTGTTGATTCTGAAGGCCTCAGGCAGATTTCAAACAGCCTGGCAACACAATCTTGCTGAATTATGATTGGATAAAAACTCTAACCTAAAAACAACACTAACATGAAGAGAATATGACGAATATTTTTATATATTTAGGGAAATTAAATTCAAAATTAAATTAACTTTTCAAATTATGATCATGATTTATGTTAGGCCAGCAGAGAAGGTCTTGCTGGCTCTGACGGCCCACCACTGTATTTATGTATAGAAGACATATGCCATCTCTCTTCAGGTAGAAGACTATATTTGTGTATAGGAGACATATTTCTCTTCAGGTAGACTATATGTATGTATAGAAGACATATGCCGTCTCTCTTCAGGTAGACTATATTTATGTATAGAAGACATATTTCTCTTCAGGTAGACTATATACAGTATATGGGGTCTTTATTTAAGACTCAACTGCAGCCAGTATGAGACTGGACCTTTTGAATACACAACCATTATTTAATTGTGAACATCAGCATTGTGATTTACTGGGTCTAACGAAAATAGTATGTCACATATTAATCAATTCTGTATTGAGGTTTATTCAAAATGTTTTTTTTTTTTTTAAATGTAATTTAGTCAGTCCACTCTTGTCTGGTATAAGCAATTTATTAGAACAATAAAGCAAAATGATTGTGCGAGAACTGTGTCACTAAGTGCAGATACAGGAGAGTGTGCATGCGGGACTATCGTGCGCTTGTGTTTCCAAGCCAACGGCAGCTGATTTCCATCGGCACACCAAACCAATCACAAACTGTGGCTCCGCTGTGATGGCCCAGACATTCCAAGTTGTGAATGGTCAGTCTTCCCTGTCCTCCCCAAGGGCATCCATCCACAGTAAATATCTGCAAGCATAACAGCCAAATCAGTCACCGTTGCAGGGAGTCTAGAGCAACTTGCTTCTGGCCATTCTGTTAGAGCTACAGGGTGTATGGTCTGCTTATGTACTGTGTGACAACACCTGACACTTAATGTCAGCATTGCCGTCCATCTTCACGCATGCATTTTTTTAATGCCCGTTCTCCTGCTTTTGTTTTCTATGGTTTGCTTGTATGTGTTTCTGTGTAGTCGTATGTGGAAACAAAAAGGACAGAGCAGCACAGTGATGTCAATAGTACAACAAAGGATGCCGGAGGGAATCACAGGCATAAACACACACACACACACACACACACACACAATAAACTGCTAATCATTGTGTGTAAAATGTAATGGTGTCATTTATTTCCTGCAGGACAAGAATTGAGGCTGGGTGGTGTTGAGTTTAAATGACGCCACACCCTGATTGCAGTCCCAAATCTAATTCAGAGCATTACGTCCTATTGGGAAGTTTTCATTCCGCTGACCGAGGAAGGATGTTGTCTTTTTTCTTCTTATGTTTTGGATACAGTTACAGCCGGAATCAGCCACAACGCTATAATATTGTTAGAACGCAGAAACAGGGAATATCAACGGTGTGTAGCTAATGGCACCAACCCTCATTTATACTGCTTTATAGCCATTGTATATGGTAACTCTCATTTCAAATACAAAACACAGCACCATGAAATCCCTCCTTTTTCCTTTTCTGTTTTATTTAGTTTCTATTTCCTTTTTAATCACCACTGCAGGTTCTTCCTGCGTTGCTTGCAGCACCTACTGTATACTGACCTTTTATGCTTCCTTGTGCTTAAGTGTATGCAGTCATCTTTGCATCATGCTACTTCATGCAGATTTATAGCCTAGTCATGCTTGGACAGTCTATAACGGATGCTACCAAATATGAATTCAATGAGCTATATTATCTAATGTATTCCCACATGGATTAAACTGAACATATGATTTTGCTGAAATGTCACCCACTGTGTATGTAATGTGTGTATTATGTATGTATGGGAGGGTGGTAGAGCTAGGTAGAGCTAGACAGAGCTAGACAGAGCTAGATAGAGCTAGATAGAGCTAGATAAAGGGATGCAAGCAGATTGGTTTTAGGCTGTCTAATAGTTTTAAAATAACCATATTAGGAGGCAACTACTGTTAACACTTTCCAATGAAACATGTCCAGACCCTATTCACAAAGTGAATTTTGGTGTCATTACGCTAGCTTCCAAGGTGTACAAATAGCAGAAATTAATTTTTTTATTAATACCTTTCAATAGCCTTATGGGGTAGAGTAAATTGCAGGATGGCAGGTTTGTGCTATGACGGGATTCCATCTACTACAGAAAAGGAACTCTTCCACATTGATTTATCATAAATACCCACACCCTAAAGCAACAAAACATTTGCATCAAACCAGACAACTGTAAGCAATTGGGATCCTCTTCAATTTAGTTACCTGTACTGTATTGTGTTGACTCATCATATTCAATGGGAACACAACTACCAGATGCCTATTTTATTTTTTATATAGATTTAGCATATTGTATTCATTGTATATAGAGTATAGACCTTTTAGACAGCTTGAGTATAATAAAGAGGGTTGTAGAATTGATGAACTGCTAAGAGCAAAGAATGAATATGCAAGTATAATGGATGGGCTCAGATTGTTCAATTGCTATGAGAATCAATAGTGTCTGAAAGGTTGCCTCAGCATCATATTGTACCGTTTAGAATCTCAACAATACTGTAGGGGCACATTATTGCCTCTGGCCACCACATATACTAAAGTTAAACACAATTTAGACATTTAACAATGAATATGGCACGTTGTGAGTCATCAGAAGAACAGACTAAAATGACATGGTAAAACATATAGACAATACACCAAACTATAACAGTTAACTAACAATAATTAGGTGTTAGCAGAGTTAGCCTAAATATGTGTCCTGATTGCAATATGATACTTTAATATGCACAACAATGAAAGTAGAAAATAGCACAGAAGTAATGCTGCTGTATGTAGGTTTTGAGAGTTGCAATAAGAGCTAGCTGATAAGGCATAAAATAGATTTTATAAAACAGATATAAAATGCCTACTCCAAGAACAGTGAAAAGCAAAACTAACAGATGGACATCAAAGCTAACCTCTCATAGAAGACATTTAACAGTATCCCAGTAACATTAAGTAGAAGGCCTATGAATATTAAATAGGTCTAATATTGTGTTCAGCATTGTTAGTTGTTTTGTATACATGGAAAACAATCTGTGTAACCAGCACACATGCACACATTTATAGGTGCATGTATGTCTTAGAGTGTGTTTGCGTATGTGTGTGTGTGCGTGCAGGAACATTTTTCTTTTTTTTCCTATTTTTAGCAGCTGTACCTCTCTGACCTTCTATGCCATTCAATTAAAATCATGACAATGAACAACTCTCTCTCTCTCTCTCTCTCTCTCTCTCTCTCTCTGATTTATCTGAACCAATGAAGGATAATTTGATATCTTCAAGCAATATGTCATAAATGTCAGTTAATGTAAAACTAAGAAAATCTTCAAATCAAACTGTCAGAGAAAATTGTAAATATTACATACTGTTTTTGTAATTTAACTAATGAGGACTGAAAATATTATAAACCTTATTAGATCGTAAAAGATTTTCCTTGTGTAATTTCTATCTACATTTCTCCCATTTACTTTTCTTTGTGTTCTTTATTATAGTCTGTGAATATAATTGGACATTAGACCTTCAGGGTTGGCTTGTTTTGAGGTAAGGTAGGTGGCACGGTACATTTGTATGTGCAGGCATTGTTAATGAGTTCATTTTTCTTGTACATACATAATGCACATACATGCATAGATTTGTATTTTAACTGGTGTACCATTCTCTGAATTCACTGCCTAAACCTTGAGAGCCTAGTATATTTTTTCCACTTTAAATACAAATCTTGTTGACGTTAAGGCTGATACCATTCTCAGCAACACATTCCTTTTTTCAATGTGGCACCTTCTTTGCCCTTTCCCTGTGGTTTTACCGGGTATACTTCCATTAACCTGCTAACAACACCTTACAGTTAAAGCGGGAAGCTTCCTAACAGTTGCTGTTACATCATAACTGCCCTTCATAACTCAACATTTATCTGTAATACCACAACAATCAGTTATCTATCTGTGATGTATTAACCATATCGTTGTCATGTCAGTAGCTTGGTTTTCATGGACTCTTTTTTTTTTAGTGACAGTTTTCTGGGTACCTGTTTACATGGGATGTCACCTAACCAGGTCTGGTGTTTACATGCGCCGTCGCAACTTATTGGAATTGATGTTAAACATGCACACATTATCTAGCTCATAATGTAACATGTCCTGCTAGCAAATGGTAAAACCAGCTTCTAGTTATAGGTAAGTCGGAGAGTGAGGCTATTTGTGTGAGTGGTGAAGAAATGTATGGCTCCAGATGAAGTCACAGAGAAACAGAGAGAAATATGCACACACACTGGCCCTGTCTACCTTAACAGAGTACTGGCTACACCAGACACTGCTCCACGTCCCCCAGCTCTGCCAGCGGGCGCACGCACTATAGCCAACACCCGCCAACAGAGCTTTGTGCGATGACTTTTTATCAGCATGTTACTTTTGGGCACAACATCGGTACTAACTCCTATTCACTTATTTGCACGCATCGCATTTGATGTGTCCAGATTGTGTACCGTTCACATACATTGTACAGTGGCTGTGCAGAAAAGTTTACCGGCATCACACAAAACGTAAGACGAGGCATGCGCATGAGAACGCAACCAGGAAGTAATCGGGTTTAACCCTTTACATGGTAGAATTCTTCTTTCAATCAGGTCATAGAATGGGTTATGCTTCCTCTCTGCTTCGGAATGAAATTTCGATCAGGTTGGCCGTTTCTCTTCCGATCATAGTGTTTATATGGAGCATTTTCTTTCAGGTTGGGCTTTTAACCCGATTCCAATCGGAATAATAGGGTCCATGTAAACGCAGCTAGTGGCTATACTGTATGTTTGGCTATACTGTTGTGACATCCCTGGCCTGGATGCGTTTGGAAATTCATTAGCCTTAAATAGCATCACCTGGCAGGGCATTATAAGAGTGCTCCCAGCACACTATCCACTCTCTGACCCTCCTGGCACCACACGTCATTTGTTGTTTGATTTGACAACACGCACCACATATATTCAGTACATACACCTACAGATAGTCACACCTCATTGTGTGTTATTCTGTTAATGTTTGTTAGTTTAGAGATTTGTGTTATGTTTAGTTTACGGCCTTGAGCCAGGCAGTAACAACACGCACACACAGTCTGATATTTGGAATGCAGACAAATTCAGATATGACAAATTTCACATATTTCAAACAATATGTATATATATATACAGTATATATATCCTTGGCTTATTGTTTAAATGTCACTTAATGTAATACAGTTCTTTTTTAACCTTTTAAGATGGCGAACTTGATCAGGATCACTGGTGACATAATCCTGAAAACTGTTATGTTTCTATTTCCACTTTTCAGATATTTCTGAAGAAATCTGCCAGAGCTCTTTTTAATAATAGCCTTAAACCCACAAAAGAAACATTCCCTATACTTTATGACCTAAAAGATTTAGCAAAGAAAACAGCATCACTCGAAGTCTATTTATTTTAAATATTCTATTCTGGTCTGCTTTATAACATAATTAGCCCTATTAAACTCTTGAAGAAAAATAGAAAAGTAAGTATCGTAGAGGCAATACCAACCAATCAGAACAGATGAATTACAGAACAGCACAATTTAAAACCTTCATAAAACTGAAATTTAGAATGATTTAGAGATTGACCTGACCCTCCTTTCCACCAGAACTCATGTGCTTAGAGAAGTAACTCCACAGGGTATATGCTAAAGTAATAAAGATACTGCATTGATAGAAAATTAAGACATTAAGATTACACATAATCAAGTACTGATATTGTGCCTGCTCACCCCTTGGTTTTCTCTTGATCTAAGAGTGGAAGGACCCCCAGTTACCAAGGTAACAGGGTGACATAATTGGACCTTTATGGAGGACCACGACTGCCATAATAAAAAAAAAATAAATAAATATATAAAAGTATAAATAGATAAAGAAATTTGTATTATTATTTGTATTATTATTACCCTTTTTATTTGTAATGTTTTGCATGTTTGTGTGGTGCTGAGTTACCCTGTGTGTAACATTTAGATATAATTATCTAAATGTTAGATAATATTAGATAATGCACCATTGACTTCAGACCAGGTTTCTGTTGGTAAATTGTGCAATCACTTTCCTCTGTCTGTCAATGTGCCAACAATGTGCCTGATCACACCTTATTGACCAAGACGCCTATGGGTGCTCAGATGACGTGTCAGTAAAAAAGCAAATACTGCTTTTTTACTTTGCTATACTGTTCTAACAGTATAGCAAAGACTTTTGTGTTGCTCTTTGCAAATCACTAAGAGGAATGCTAGGAAAACCAAGAATCCATGTTGAGCATTTAAATATACATGCACACTGCCTATTCAATTATTGTTACAACATATATCGCAAAATTAAGCTCTTATTCTAATAGCTGATATTGTGTATACTCTAAATACACTATATCTCTAAATACACTAAAACAGACACTAAAACAGTTATAATATCATAATACCAGTACATTACTGGGACTATATGCTCCAGGACAGCTATGTAAACTTGATGGTTTTTGCGCTGTCTGCATCAGCCATTAGTGCATGTGAACATGACTTATGAATTGGTCAATGGGGTATAAAGGAGCTGTATCATTAGCAGGCCATTGCTTCCTGCATGTGTACACCACAGCTCTGGTTTTGCTTCTTGCCCATTTCCCTTCCCTGCCTCATGCTATTATTTTACACCACTTGTGGTCAAGTCTTGTCCAGTCAAATGGTCAGCTGTGTGCTGTACACGGGGAAGGTAGATTTAAGATCAGAGCTGGATGCCTGAGGCCAGACAGATGCAGAAAGCAACACATATGCAGACTACATATGTACAGTCTCAGTAGCCTACAGATGAAAGCAATTTCATTACATTACGTTCATTAATATAAAATACAAATAATAACTGCACAAACAAGGAAGGGATTTTGGATATTCTTATGACAAATTAACCCAAATAATTAATAAATAAACAGTAAATAAATAATATAGAAGGATGTTTTATACGTGCTGGGGCATATTGGGCAGATCTGAGAAATGTATATGTACTGTAATCAGGTATACAGCTACTGTAGCACTATTATTAACAGTACATTAGAGACAGAAACTAATATACACTACACGCAGTACTGTGTACTGCAGCACACTGTCGAAGTGTTTGGACTAATAAATCCCTTTGAGCCTGTATTCACATTTGGTGACAGCAGCCATATGAACAATTGGCAATGGTAGATCGGTCTACTGTACAGTTCAAGTGCCTTGAGTAGCTTTTAAGACACAATACTCTTGTATATAGAAAAGTCATAAACATCATAAACATAAACAGTACAAAGAAAACGTTTTCTGCATGGTTAGCATGTTTCATGGTGTCAGTGTTCTGTATTTGCCTCTGCAATCAATATAAAATCGAATATATTACAGAAGTGCACATAATTAAGTCTGTTTGTACTGATTGATTATTGCCAAGAAGCATTGTTACAACAAAAAAATTATCAACCAAACACAAATTTCCTTACTTTTTTTGTTGTGTTTATGTCAGACACTTACACACACACACACACGCACGCACACGCACACACACACACACACACACACACACACGCACACGCACACACACACACACATGCCTCTAACCATGCCTACACTAATACCCTGGGAGGTTCATTGTGATTACCTTTATCGACCTGTAGAACTATAGGTTCTCTATGGGTTATCAGACAGGGATTCCAATCCAGATTCAAACAGCTAATTCAGCTTTGCCATTCAAGTCATGTCCAGGTTTTTTTCCTCAAACCCTTCTCTTGCCTAAGGTGGAAAACGGAGGAAATCCAATTATTAGTGCAAACTGCATTGATTTTGTCTTCCACTAATATATTTAAAGGACAGAACTGCTATAGTGAAGGACAGCAAGAAAGCATGCCCTTAGCATCATTTCCATATGTCTCTGGACACACCACTTGGAGTGTTTCTCTCGTCAACTAGTCGCAAAGTTGAAAAATTATTTACTTGTGTGGACAGCTTGAACCGATAAGAGCGGCTTTTTTAGTACTTAAAGTATCTATATATTATCTTGTCTGCATAAAACTCACTTACTAACATGTTGTCCATGTAGCAGGACCGGCTATGAAAACAAAGAAAGGGAGCTCAGACACCCAGAGAGGGAGTGTGATTCTTTAAGAGTTGTCTGCTATATTAATGTATAAAATACCACAGGATCTATTTATGGGTGTACTATTCGCACTGTAAAAATTATATAGTGTTGACTTATCGAACCATAAAGCTCACTTCCAGTGTCTATATCTCAGATGAGATGGGGCCAACATTGCAAATAGCTTGGCAAGTGGAAAAGTGATATCTGAGATCAGGTCTAAAAGGCACCAGGTCCAAAAGCCAGTCTCTGTCATTGTAAAGGGGCATATCAGCACTGATGGTGGTATATTCCAGGGACTGCATCAGACTCTCCGGTAGGACAATGCAGATAACAGTAAGTGCTACATTAGATTTGCCTGGGTGCGGTCCTAACCTGTTGCTGATTGAGAGTGTACTGTAGTCTGTAGTATCATGAAGCACAACATATGGCAACAAAGGTGAAGACCTAATGGAAGGAAAGGGGCGCAGGGTGAAATTCTTCTTGTTAAACACAAATGGATGTCTAGCATGTCAAATCAATAAGTGTAAGTAAAGGAAATATTATGTTAAATAGTGGAAAACACAACTGACACAGATACATTGATATTGATTTAGCCTATGTAAATTGATTTTACACATGCACTTTGATGGTTGACAAGAGAGTTAGATATTCACTGAAAGTCCTTAAAAGGTGCCACATTTATAAGGAACATGTATTTATGGGATGAGCAGCAGAGCTGAGTATGTAAGTTGTGCCCATAACATTTTTTTTAAATCTTCTCTGACAATGCCAAACAGTTTTTCTTTACTGCTCTTGTTTGATGTTTATTTAGTTATTTATTATTATTCATATTATTATTCATATTATTATTCATATTATTATTATTATTATTGAAGTTCGAATAAAAAGACATTGGCAATTTAACAATGTATTAAATTAACAAACAGGAGCGTCAGTAGAATGTGGAAGAACCACACACAGCCACAACTGTGTTGCTGTGTGGCATTGTGACAGTTAAAATGAAGTGTTGAATACTAATTCAGGATGGTTGGACCAGCAAAAATCATCGTACCAATCCTCTATGATGATTAAAGGAAATCCCCTTTCCTAATTAAGGTTCTGCATGGATGATTTGAAATGCAGAGAATCCTTAGTCAGACATTAGGTGAGATCTACTGTAGTCGGGGCTACAACACCATACTGGGAAAATGAGATTCAGCATGTTGGCAAGTTTTGGAAGAACATATGTGAATAGGCGCTCTCACTCATTGATTAGTTTCTTCTATAGTTCATTCTCTTAAAAAAGTAACTTGCAAGTAAGGTCACCCTAACTTCTGGGTAACAATTTTGTCAGCCAGTTGTTAAAGTTCCAGACAGAGTATGACACTGTTGATATAAATTGAAAGTCTGGATAAAATCCCAACACAGAGGCAGAGTGTTGTCTGAAATAATGTTTTAAAAGGAAAACTATACTAAGGTATACTAAGTTTTAAAATGTTGAAGGCCAAAGAACATTGGTAGCCTTATTGCTGCAAATTGCATGAACTTGGAATATTTTCAAACATGTTAATTTAAGAACAAGCGTAAGAATCTAGTACTATTCTTTTCATAGATGTACAATGTGTACAGGCGATAAATTTGGGCCGTACAGTCCAGTTCCTGGAAGGAAATCCTTGTGAATAAGCTCTTATATCATGTTGATTGGAAGCAACTAGACCATAGGTCTAAGAATCATTACATTAATCATTTTGTTCCTTTATGTTTCACGTTGGCTTTCTATTGCCATTTTAAGTAAACTAGGTTTTAAACAAAGGTCTCATGTTTCGGCACACACCTGTCCAAACACACTTAAATCCTGATTAGCACAGGTGTGAACTACCCTTTATTATTTTTGTTCTTGTGTAAAATTTCAGATGACAAATCTACAACATATATTTCATTGCACTGATTTAGCAGATACTCATTTTTTAAAGAGTGCATTCATATTGCTCAGATGAATGGCAATAGCAGGTGTGAAGATGTAGGATCAGGGGATGCAGTGTCAAGCAAAATATGTGCGTGTGTGGGCCGGGGGGGGGGG
>JAODUH010004898.1:0-10430 GCA_027564835.1 Typhlichthys subterraneus | reverse complement strand
TTATATTTATTTGTGAATCACAAAATACATTTGTGAATTGCATGACATTTATTTGCGAATTATGACACTAATCTAATTAGCCCCATAGTGCAGCACATCAGACATGATTACACAGACACGGGAGGAATTATCGAGACTGGGAAACACAGGGCAGGGAGTGATGGGCAAACAGGCTTGTAACACATGAAGTGACGAGACTAGCACAGGACAGGGATCACGAGACATTACAGACCAGCCCACGGACTGTCAAACAGCATCAACATTGGACCTGCTAAGCTCACAAACGAGGAGTATAAGCAAATAAAAACATTAGAGCAAATCTCTTGATTACCCAAATATTGTGCATGCAGGAAAATGTTTGCATATTGTATAACTGGTCCTTAAAAGGTGCCACGCCCACCTCGACCTGGCATTTGTCTCGTCTTTTCTATTGTTTTGAGAATGTGAAGTCTACAACTCTGTTAAAGTGTATTACTTCTCAAGGAACACTGTTTGTTTGGTTTTGCTTTCACGGAGAAGTATTCACAGAGCTACTGCTTAAGTCACAGCTCCAGGCCATAGTAGCTTTAACCCATAGTAGAATATCTTACTGTTTAATACAAATGTAAAATGGTCGATAATGTTAAGATAAATGTGACAAAATAATACGAACATATGATTGTGATATGGGAATCTCAATATAATTTCCGGATGTAAATGTGAATTAATTTGAAAGGAAAGGTCTGAATGCTGCTTCAGGCTCAGTGGAAGGGAGGAGAGAAACTCAGGGTTTGTTAAAGAAAACCTGCTAGCGAGCAGGTTAGGTTCAAAGAGTCAGTTGCCATGGTAACTTTCCCTGAGTTTTCCCTGAGTTTTCTGAAACAGAAAACTCATAGTTTCTGTCATTTCAAGGTTAACAAACTCAGACTTGCTGAAATAGGGCCCCAGTCAGACATCCCTCTCCCACTGCTGAAGCAGATGAAAAATTACTTGCCTAAGCACCGCCCTGGTTGGGCCACACCTCTTCACCAGGAAACTGGAGGGGTAGACATTACAAAATGGCTGCAGACTACATATAACAACATGGCTGCAGAAATGACAAAATGGCGGCCAGCCAACGGACTCCCCTATAATGAACTATAGCCTATTTGTACAGGTACAATGTAATTGATTGGTTGAGAAGAATAGCACACTGACCCCAGGAATGAAAAAGGAAGATTAGGCAATGAAAATGTAGGGTAAGACCTTTTCACATTTCCCCCCACCCATCTGGTTACAGTCCCTTATGGTGTGTAGCCATTGGAGGTTATGATGGTCTGTCTCCAGGGGAAAGTGTCTGCTTATGAGGTATACCTGATGGTCTGCAACGCCCACTTCGCTGCCAGGAATTCCAGTGTTTCATATGTTTCTTATATTTCAACCATTGTTTATAAGTCTCTTTTATAAGATTTTAGAAAATAAAGTAGTTTTTATACAACTGAAGATAGGCCTATTGGCCTTGACATTTTTAGATACTATTTTTAGAAGGAAGCAGATATCGCAGAATTAGGCTAAGACATTTTCCGCAGCTAATGAGGTATTTTAGTCTACATAGTCTAATAGCGGCTATGGAGGTCGCCAGGATTATAAATGAGTTGCGAATTGACACATTTCTACCCTATTCCAGGATAAGTGTCAGCATACAGCCCAAGACCAACTGCAGCTGTAGAACACAAAAAAGACACTGACACCTTAAATGGATTGTACTACTGTATTGTATATTATGGTATTTTCCTGTGTAAGAAAAGACAGGCGTTGAGGGTTCAGAGATCACATTGTACTTTGTTCACAATAAAAGAAAGATGCCTCGCTTTCATGAACGTCAATTAATTTACTGATGGCGTGTGCTCACTGGTCTTAACACATCTTTAGAGCATCACTTCATCAGACAGCCAGGCAAGCCAAACGGTTAAAGCTTTTCAGCTTTAATGTGTTTTGTGTCTTAGCTACGGTTGGGTTGTCCTAAAAATACATTTTGATGAGAACAACTTATCTTGTAAGAGTCTGAAGGTGGGTAAGTGCTTGAAGTTTGCTTTTAGCCTCTGAGTTTGAAATCATTTTTACGATATACAGTAAACAAAATGCTATGGTGTGGTTTGTTTTTTAAAAGAAGTAATAAAACTCAGATCAAGCCATTATTGAAGCACATAAATCGAATCTATAAACCCCTCCTACTTTTAATAAGTTTGTTATTTTATGATGGTTTGCTGTAATTGTAACAAGGTTGACTTTATGACTGGTGCTACAGAGCTTTATGGCCACATGTTATATGATATCATGATACAAGTTGATGCTAAGAGCACACAGCTCCTCTATAGTAGCTGACTCACTCCGCATGCCTGTTTTGCATCATCTTGGCTCTGTTATGTCTATGTTATGCTGTTATAAGTTACAGCTTGATCACACAATGCTTGTTAATAAGTTGCATTTTAAAGCTGTAACCAAAATCTGTTGTGTTAGGTGGAGACAGTGTGAATGTTTATATTTGTAAGTCAGATGCTTTTTAAGCAAAGATGTACTTTGAGATGTATAATCAGTGCAGGGGCTGTAAAGGGACTAACCCAATTTACATCACTCCCTTATGTAAATGCAGCTGCTTTTACAGTATAGAAATGTGTCAATTGTGAAAATTGCAGTCACTATGTTGTTGTCTTACTGATGATTGTGGATGATTGCATACAACTACCGGTTTCATTAGGGATATGATTCAAACGATCTGAATGGAGATTCTAAAATTGTTTAGAATATTCAGACTTCATCAGTGCGTGAAATAGCACGTTCAACAAACTTGTTCAACCAGCTTTGTCCAGTGAACACTTTGGTAACACTTTCTCACCTCCTTGGAATGACTGACAGCAGTTTACATCTTGCAGCAAGGAGAAGAGAAAAGGCAATGAGCAAATTGAAAGCCCTATTATCAATCACTCCTTGCACAAGTGTGCAATCGAAAATGGAAAAATAAATGTATACATTATAAATACAATTAATAATCGCTTCATTATGATATTAGGAATAATAAATATTTTTAATAATTGTATTTATCAATTGATTTTATTATTCCTTTGTCTATTTCATTTATTTATTTGTTTTTAATTACCAAATTGTTAATTAATTTGTCTATTTAATAATTTAATCGATTTGCAAATGTCTTCATTTATTTTCAATATGTAAATAATTGATGAATTGATTACTGAGATTACACAAATGGTTATGAGACAAGGGGTCTTGCTTGCTTTATATTCTCTACTTTTAGTGAACAGGCTACATGTCGTTTCACCTCGTTTTAACTCGACTGCATTTACTTCTAGCACGCACCTGAACACACACACACAGGCCTACGCACTTCCTTTTCTAAAATGGCTGCACACACGTCTCCCAATGCACTACCCCACTTTAAGGGATTATGTTTATTTAACCTATATTTTATCAGGGAAGATACTGAGACCAAGGTCTCTTTTTCGTAGTATAAGTGTCACACATTGAAATCAGTATAACCCTGTTGTAATGGAAATGCAACTCTAAAAACTCGACATTAAAGTGAGATACACTTTATGGAAAGATGTACATTGCTAATTTATCGCAAAGGAAACACTAATTTCACAAAATTTAATCTTACACATTTATGTATTCTCTGATGCAGTAACCCACAGCAACTGAAACGTGCATAGTGCTGAACCAAGAGCAGAGCAACACTGAGGCACAGGCATAGAACTATATGGGCACAGGCAGGCAGCAAGTAGTTACAATGTGTTAGTGAATATTGTATCACTTCATGCAAGTGGGAACCTCCTCTTCTAAGTGCCATAACCTGCAGTTCCTTGAATGACAAGGATGGCTGCCAAAGGAAGTCAATCCCTAGACTCCAATGTTAAAATGTCCAACTTTACAGCAAAAATGTACATGGTTTAAAAATAATAATAGCTAATCCCCCCGTTAATGACAACCCTATAGCTATGCAGGGTGTAGATTTGTATAACTCATCAGTTAAAAATATATTTATATGTATCCCAATAAATGGATAGGCGTTACAGGCGAAGTCAGGTACTGCAAAGATACCTTACACTTGGATTTCCATGGTATTCACATGTATAGCGTTCAAAAGTATTTAAATTGAGATGGTTCTCTCTGCGGTATGATGGCATCTGTCATGCTTGTCTGCAGTTAGTCAAATTGTGAGCATGCTCTTCTAACACTGCCCAACCAAACAGCTGCTATTTACTGCATGTAAGAAATAACTCATTGCAAACACAGGCCAGATGCTGCATTTAATACCACCAAAATCCCATAACACATTACAGGACTGCTGTTGTTATCAAGAACCCCTCATTTACCCATTTTTTTTTGGTTGTCAACAGAGGTGACAAACATGCATTTGATCCAGACAACTGATATTCCTTTCCTCTAACCTGCTAAATGAATGTACAAACAGGTTAGGTTAGTACTTCTACTGGAGCAGGTATGTGGATATCATTTCTAGAATGAAATATATATAATAAATCTTGCAAACAGACATATTGGTATTGATGAACACTGGCTGTTGCATAAATCGAAGCAATTCCGATTAAGTTCTTTCCACCACCCATAAAGCTAGTGTTGAGGCCACAGATCAGACGAATTGAGAATCTATGAAGGTCATGGAAGTCATATTCTGAACAATGACGGGGTAAGATAAAGATCATTGGGATTGATAGGGGTGTAGCAGGCACAACTGATTGGTTCCTCGGTCATGGATCAATTCCTACCACATGGTCAGTCCCTGGGAAGGAAGATTTCTATCTGGATTAGAGTCATGGCAGGCTCACAAGCAATAATGGAGGAACCGTTAAGGTGAATGCTTATCGAAGGAATTTCAGGACATTTCCAAACTTTTGTTAAAACTCAACAATGTACAGCTTCCTTGTCCAAATATTAAATACTCACACTGCCATTTGCCAAAAATGAATCGCTCATTTGCAGGTGCCAAAACTAAAACGTGTTTTGCTATTCACTTGCAAAGAGATGTTATTTTTATTCTAAATCTAAAAACTAAAATTAGCATAAATATTTTCATCATTTTTCACCAAGACTACTTAACTATGCAGAATATTTGCCTATTTCAACCTGATATAAAATGGAATAATTAAGTGCTTGCGTTCTACTTTAACAACCTTTCCCCACCCTCTGCTAATTTTTGTATAAACATCAATATCAATTTGATTAGGAAAAGCAGTACTTAATTTACATTTTAGCTACTCAAAAGTAAACATCTTAGAAGTTGAATAATGCCATCCATTTACATGAAACAATGGCAGATGAAAATACTGGTCTGGCTTGTTTATAGTGTATTATTTAGCAAAAATGGCCGTGTGATGACTTAAAGTAAGGCAGATACAGAATCAAGGTCTTAAAAAAGTTCAGTTCAGCAATGCTTATGCATCTAGGTGTATAGGTAAACAAAGAAGGTTATAACAATGAATACAATATACGCACCATATTGCAACCTGCAGCCTTATAGTATAAACATTATGTATTATTGCACCCAATGCATGCCAACAAAATGTCTTACATGCACTCGTGCATAAATCATTCATAATTAAATTCCATTAATAATTAAATATTTCACAACACCCCCCCCACACACACACACACACAAACACAGCCTGGTGCCATATTTCATATCAAATATCACCTCTTAAGGGGCACACGGTTAATGCACTGCATGCAATGGCGTAGAGTGATGACGCCTGGCTCTGATGAAAGGTTTCCTTACGGACCCTTCCCTCACCTCACATCAAACTTGTAAGGCCCATATGCACTAACATTGGCCTATGTAATCTCTCATGCACGTTGACTTACCTGGATTCCAGTCGAGTAATACTATTTTCTAAATTAAAAGAATATGTATCAGTGCAAAATGAATAGCCTAACCCTAAGATATAAACACAAGATGAATCCATTTTAGGAAAATGTTTGCAGTAATATCGTTATGAATCGTCACAAATTTGAAGGGCTTTGTGTTTGTATTGAAATGGCATCTTATGATTTAAAATCTAAAAGTGATAAGGCGAACACTTATTCTGAGCACTCGGCTAATGTACGTTGGCTAGTTAGAGTCTAAGGTGGATTTGCGAGCTACATCTTTTTAAAATAACATTATTACCTCAAATAAATTGAAAGAAATGTAAGCAATTTGATGTTTCCAGAGAAATGTAGCCTAATTGATATAATGATCCTATATATATTTACTTAATGAACCACTGATGGGATTAAATAAAATACATACAATTAAAATAAAATATTGCTATATTTATATTATTATATTATATATATAATTATATATATTAATACTGCTAAGCATGTGAAGCCAACATTGCTATTGGGGCAGACAGTGGTGCTGTGGGTAGAGCGGGGTGATAAGTGATCCACTGGTTCAAACCCCACTAAATCCTCACCAAGTGTCCAGGTGTCCATGACCAAGACATTTAACCCTAACTGCTTTTGAATAGCAGGGCTATTCAATTCCAGTCCTGGAGGGCCGCTGCCCTGCATGTTTTAGATCTCTGCTCCAACACACCTGATTCTAATGACTTGTTTGTTGCAGGCTTCCAATGACCCATTCATTAGAATCAGCTGTGTTGGAGCAGGGAGACACCTAAAACATGCAGGGCAGAATAGCCCTGCCCTATAGTTACGCATATGACTGCATGCCATATACAGTATATACAGCAGAATCCACACCACCTGTCTAATTTAAAATTAATGGTTTTCTATGGCAACTTGCACCAGATATACAAACTGTTTCTCAGCAGAATTCAGATTATCTCTTAGCACTTGAATTAAAAGATAAATGAAAAAATACTTTCTGCTCATATGTTTTGAGCACATTTCCGCGTTGGTTCCACAATGGGGGTGCGCGGTTTGCTCGCACTGCGATGTGCGATCTCCTGGTCCTGTTTGGCTATGGGCTGGGTCGTAGTGCACGGGCTTCGTGCTGGGCTCTCTCATGTTTCTAGATCTGGTCTCGTTCTTTCCTTTGTTTGCCCTGTGGCTCTCTTTACTGGCTTTACATGTGCTCTTAACAGGAGTGATTGCCTAACATGTAGAATGAAAATAAATACATTAATAATGCAGATTCATTATTATTCCTTAAACCATCTATGTTGGAGACAGCTCAAGGCACTGCTGCGTAGGTGTCATCCTGTGTGTGTGTGTGTGTGTGTGTGTGTGTGAGAAGGAGAGAATATCAGTGTAGGTGGTGTTTACACACCACAGACAAACATCAAAGTGCGTGTGTTTGTGTGTGTGTGTGTGTGTGTGTGTGTGTGTGTTAGTATACGTGCGTGTGTGCATGTGTGTGTGTGTGTGGGAAGCGAGAGGGCCGGAAGAGAAATCACAATATATGAAGGTGAATGGGGTTACATGACAAATGGAAGACACCAGATTTTTTTCTCTTCCAGCTTGAAGCATCTCATCTCGTTTAAAAAAATAAAAGGTTCAAACTATTTTGAGCCGCAATTCTGTTAATACCTCTTTTTTATTGGGATGGATAAAAAAAACAGTTACTGCTGAAAAAGAGCGTTTATCCAGTGCCATGAAAATCCCTGATTACCTTGGCATTTCCGAGGTAGCTTGTAGCTTCATTTGAAAGACATTAGGAAGTTACACAATGCAAGCAGACAAAGCTCGATGAACGCCTTGAACAGTGTTGGTTCAGACACACACTGTAGGTTGATGGTGAGTACCACGATAGGAGACGGCCAGCACACTACACACACAACACACACATAGAAGTCCTTTTCACACGCATTTAACAGGGACTGTTCTGTTCCTGCATGGGGTCATGTGTGTGAACAGGAACAGGGGTTGAAAAACCTGTTTATCCGCTCCAATTTCCCACCTCCCACACGAGGGCCACAGCAGGGCCACTGCTGCGAAATGTTCATCCAGAAAGCGGAGTGTGTCACAGCGCTCCGGGTGTCACAGCGCTCCGTGTGTGCGTAAGCCACCAAGCCAAGTCTTGTACTTTGCTTGGTGCGGTGTTTTGATATAACTCTAAAGAAAGGCTCCACGTTTGTTCTGTAAATTGTGAAATTAAAAATTAGTTTTGTTACAGTAGACAACTTGATGAGAGTTCAAAAGGTGTGCATTAAGTTTGGAGGGACCACGACACACCCCCAGCATCCGACAACACCAGATCGTAGACGTGTACGTTTCACAGCCATTACAGCCCTACAAAATAGAAAATATAGTGTATATAGAAATGTCCGAAATAGAGCTATCCTGGATCTCCATAAAAAAAGTATTATATTTTTTTAAAGCTCAAATTGTGTATATTTGTGTGCATGGCACTGCTGATCACGTTTTACAAGACTTGTTTTGATTATATTAAATCACCACCTTGCTAAATAATATGGTCATGACAATATTCTCTCCACATTTTCCAGAAAACATTGCATTGCCTCACCTAAATCAACGATTGCTACATAACTGGCAGTGCTGTAAATCCATCTATTGTTGTCACTGGAGTTCAGGTTGGTATGACAACAGAGCCTTATGTAACATGAGATGATTGAAGGTAGATGTATGCAGACTTATTTTCGATGGACCTATAGATATTATAAACAAGCCCCTGTGCTCTGTGAGCTACACCGTTATATGAAACTATATGGAGATACCTACTCATAACCGCCCACATGCACAGGAAAAACTCTCTTAAGGCTCATATAGTAGTATAACCATAGCAAAAAAACTTTACCTTTCAAAAGTAATGGGTTATATGATGCTTCTGCTACAATGTTTTATATTATTTTTTAACAAGCCTTTGACAAACATAATCTATTAGCTGTCTCCACAATATTTGTTTTGGGACTTTTTCAACCAATCAGAACAAGACCCACAAGAATGATTTTGTGTGTTGAATGAAAATATGTTATTTGACACCAACATTGAATTGGGTTGATGAGCTGAAAGATTATTGTCCAAATATGCATTGGATTACACACCCTTGCTACTTTGCCAATAACCGGTTGACAAATATATTATTTTATTGACAGTTCCCTGATATGTAATATGTAAGTGTATTTTCTTTTAAAATAAACAAAATACATACGGAATATTAACATTAATGGCATCCAGCTTTGTCGCATCATTGGAACATTTTACTAAGTTGAAATTTATGTTAGACAAAAATAAGTACATCATTTATGTAAAACGTCCATAAATTAACAACAGCAGAACAGTCCAACACCGAGCATGCAAATGCAATCCCATTTCAGTTAACAATGTCTGAATGGCATAGCCTAACAGCTAGGAAGAAGCACATTTGCCCAACAATGTCTTGATTTCTCCTTCAAAGTATCCGTCTCCTGCTAAATAAATATACAGGTAATCACTCATGACCACCTGAATTGTCCATTCACAACCAATGCTGCAATTACAATTACAGGGCAAAGACAGGACAACACAATAAAAACAAAACCAAAGCAGTTTGGAGAAAACTCTGATTGTGATTTAGGTGACTAAAGGATGAGTAGGTATCTCCATTGAGACTAGTCCAGGATAGCTTCATATAACCGTGTAGCTCAGAGTGTAGGGGCTTGTTTACCATGCCTACAACACCATGCAAGTCACAGTCCTCTGCATACATCTACTGTCTACCTGCACTTACCTAAGGTTACATAAGGCCCAGTGTCATATTACTCATCGGGCGCACCTGGCCTGTTTGCCTTTGGAGTGCCCTTGATTAGCCAGAATGAATCCTAATCCTACGCCCGATAGCTTTTCTGTGTTGAGCTAATGTCACCATAAGGCCCTGTTTTCATAACAGCTTGTACATTGATGACAGCCTGGGTTTGTCTCAGGACTCAGACAGGAGGCGACATGCGCTGCGCTCGCCGCCGAGTTGAGCGCAGATTTCTCCAGGCTCTTCAGACAGGACTCGCCATGTCTCTAGGCAACGAAGAGGCTACACTACCGGAGTTTGATGAACAGACTCCTGCTAGCTAAAGGCCCTGCTAATCAATCAATATATATTTTTCTAGCATTATAAGCATTGTAAACCGTTTGTTAATCATTCTGGATATTAATATCCCGAATTCGGGAAAGTAATATCCTGAATTAGTGTAACAAATGGTTCACAAACTATTACTATACTATTGGTTTAGCTAAGAGATCCGCTGAAAAATACATGTTTGGAAATAAGTGAAAAATCTGGAAACGTTGATATTCTACACGTACAATATCAACTTTTCCTCCATTTTCACTTCCGTGCCTGGCTGGCTTCCTCATTGCTATCGGCCGCACGAGTATTCGTCACAGCGTACAAACATCTGTATGTATTACCTTATACCAGGGGTGGGCAACCCTGGTCCTGGAGGGCCGCTGCCCTGCATGTTTTATATGTCTCCCTGCTCCAACACACCTGATTCAAATGA
>JAODUH010004896.1:0-10431 GCA_027564835.1 Typhlichthys subterraneus | reverse complement strand
CCCCCCCCCCCCCCCCCCCCCCCCCCCCCCCCCCCCCCCCCCCCCCCCCCCCCCCCCCCCCCCCCCCCCCCCACCACGAACACACACCGAGGAATAAGTGTGAGGTATGTTAAGACTTTGGCTAAAGATTCCTCTGGAATGTCGCTGAAAGCAGAGCACTCTGGGAGGGTGATGATAACACTTGAATCTTCTCCGCGGCCCCCTGTTAAGACAGATAAGCAGTCACTCACTTACAATACGGTGGCCAAACTAATCAAATGAATCATCAGGTGTAGCCTGAGAGGAAAATAATGCAGACAATCACAAAGGTATTATATATTTGTTTATTTAAACGTTAATATACTGTAGCAGCAAACAACGTTTTTCTATACCAAGATATATTAATGTAACTGTGTGTGTAATTTTAGTTCCTTTGTTTTTTGTTTACATATACATACTGGCCTAATGTGCATGCATAGTGCATGTGTGTTTGGCACACAGCATTTGTTTTGTTCTGATGGTGTGCTTTCTTAGTGTGACATCTAGTGGCAGAAAGTCATATAGAAACATTTTAAACTGAATAGAAGAGTGCCTTTAAGAGTGCCTAAAACTGCAAGGGGTCGTGACCTCACCTGACAGGTATGCCACCTGCTTCTCTATGTAGCCGCCCACCTCCTTCATGCTGACAGGCACGGTCACTTCTAGAAGACATGGCACATGCCACAACTCAAAGACCGCTCCAGGGACAATGTAGCACATTAAGCGGTGATGTGTAAAACACAGTTGACACATAGCATCTAAAGGTATAACATATACATTTTAGCATAGGTATTATCTGTAAATAGTCAGTGGGCATACATAAACACTGCCTCCTGGTGGTGGATAGATGGAGAAATACTACAGCAGAAGGCAGTAAAGTTATCAGCATTCTCATTCTGCCAGGACATTATTATAGACAAGAATATGGAGATACTCAATATTAAGACCTCACTCAGACCGTCTCATATGAGCTAAACGTCACAAATATGATGTTGACTACAGCAAGACAATAAATAGTCCACATGTAGAAAGTCTAAACTATGTTTAATTCTGTAACTTCCAGTCCATCAGAATGAGCATAATGTCCTCTGTAATGACGAACCATTAAGAAACACAGAGTTTGCAACATTATTTCATAAACACTTCCCATCACAGTGATATGTGGTGTTTGGTTTATACAAATGATCAAAATGGTAGATTGTTAATTTCTCATACATAATAGATGCAGACATTAAAAATATATTACAGCACAGAGAAAAGGGCAGAGAGAGAGAGAGAGCGAGAGAGAGAGAGAGAGAGAGAGAGAGAGAGACATAGGGGGAGAGACAGAGAGAGAGAGGTGTCCATTTCCCATGGGGCGGCTATAGGTAACAGTGTATGGAGAACTGTCAGGCAGTAGAGATCGTCCTCCACTGGTGGCCAATAAAAGTTTCATGTGTATGTGACAAAGAGCTGGGCGAGACTGGGAGGGGTTTTGAAGCACCACTGGAGCACGGTTTGAAGTTACACTCTCAGGTGTATCAATGTTCTGCAACCCATGCATCTTTCATGTCAGAGTACCCTGGTAGACTATAAAGGAGCTCAGAAAGACGGCCATGTTGATTTTGTATTTGCATTGCATTGTCCACAGCCAGCACTGCATCTACTGTGCACAGACAGGTTCTAATGATTGATACTTGGTGTTACTGTAGAACAGACAGATGTATCTAGGCAGATGGAAAGAAAAACATCCTGACTGTTGCTGGTACATGATCTGTACAGTATGTCCCCTACTATACTAAATCTAGCCACTAAACACAGTTGCCACACACACAGCCAGGAGCTATACGCGATCACAGACACAAAACCTTAGGAAAATGTAAGTGAATGAAAGACTGATGCCTTGCATTCTGTGCTACAAGCACACGGAAGAACACTGCAGGGTATTGGCCCTCCACACCAATTCATAGGTAGATGAGAGGCTGCACGGCAATGCTTGTATTATATGACCGACTGCTGCCTCTTGGCCACAATACAATATTGCTTAATACATACTGTAATGTATATGATCATTATTGACTTAATTAAAACCCTGTAAGACCCGAAGAGATAAATATCCAACGTCACTTAGCTCTCCGATATACACATTTGCAAATGTTTATTTGGAAAAAACTTTACTATCAATGGCAAGACAATATAACCTCTTGGCTATGCACATGTAGACTTAAAAATGTGTTATTTGGAGCGCTAAGTGATGGACTTAGGACTAAAATTGCTCTTCCAGGGTTAACCTTAAGACCAGATGATTCACACATAACAGTCATCGCACCATTGTTCGTACAGGGTTGTTAATGTCAATATGCCAGTCTACACCGTTCATCACTGGACAAATGCTTTTGTAACATGCTACTACAGTAGTTTGGAGCAGGTTAGCCTTTGTAGCATTAGCCATCACATCCTACATAGGCATATACAGTACATTACTGTAAGTGATGTGATAGAGTAGCATGCGCCGTGAAATCAAATAACCAGTGTTTGGTCTGTTCTTGACTACAGACTGTTCACCAGCAAGCTTGACTGGAGATTTCCATGTTCCCGACAGTCAAACAGATTAAAGCCCGGTGGTCCATTCAGCATGCTCCACTAATGCCACACCAGTAAGGTACGCACAAAGCTAATCTCTGTTGACTGAACACAGCAGTGCATGCTTAAATAGACATGTATGGCAAGAACAGGTTGGGTATAAGCAGCCAATCTTAGTATGTTTAAACATATGCCGACATAATCAGAAAGAAATTAGCATGCTTTCCATAACGACTCATCAAGGTGTGATTAACATAATTGCCCCATTGACATTGTCAGTGTCTCCTGATGTGTCACCTGAATCCACAGCCATGCATGTTGGGATCTAAATATTGTCCTTGTGTGTGTGTTTACAATGGAGACAGGTTTTTATAGCACACAAAGACCTAAGCCCAGACATAGTTATCAGGTCAGGCGATGTTTTTACTAAACAAGGCTTGCAGTGCTAAGGGGATTATAGTGGGCAGCTAGATGCATTCACTGGTTGAAAGGAGTTGGAGGGAATTCCACATTCCACTGGCCAGACGGCTTGAGAAATAGTGTAGATTGTTTTAAACTACAGCCTGGCTGTTGAAGTTAGCTGTAGCATCGTAGTCAAACATTTCCAGTGGCACAAAGAGATAAAGACACCATTTGTTGATTGTTGTACATACTTAAAACACTAGGAAAATATATTTTAAGAGTAATTATGTTTTGAAGTTTGAGCAAATCCAATCATCTATTTTCTGTTCACCTCCAACACATGATGTAGAGAATAAAGGTAAAAGTCCATATCCAGGATTTACTGCACATTCAGCAGCCTCAGATTTGCCCCATCTGATACACAGCACAGTGTATTTTGTGTGCATGTCTTAAATATGACAGCTGGATTTCTGCAGGTGTAGGGAGGACATAACAAATAATATAGGATTCTAATGTTGGTGTTGCAAATACTACAGTTACAAATACAGATTACGAGCTCTCTATCTCTCTCAAAGATCAATACACCCCGAGGAAATTATCACATTTCACATACATCAATAAAATGAACAAATTGGGAGTTTTTTAAATAAAAGTAGTAATTGCCATAACATTACATATAGCTAAATAATTGAGTTTCTTTATTGAACTGATGGGACTACATTTCACACATCTTCATTCGTCGTATAGTATTTCTTTAGGTTGGAATGTCATCCATGTCAACCTAGATAGCTAGCTATAAAAGATTACTGTATAAATAACTGATGACCTTAAATCTCTGACATAATCCCTGCAAGACCGCATCTGTGGCCAAATCTGTGGAAACTGGTCCCACAACAATACAGTAACAGTCAAGTAACCACCGTTAATCCACTATTATGTTATTATGTTTATTATGTCATGCAAACCCACAGCTGTGCTCCAGGCCTGCTGACACAACCACAAGCTCCCATTCAGATGTGTGCTGCGTGGGCAGTGTGTCCGCATCGCGTGTGTGTGTGTGTGTGTGTGTGTGTACTCACGCTGCAGTGTCCCCTCAAGCTGGGAGCCCGCCTGTAGAAGGCTGTGGTAGCTCTCCATCTCTCCGCCGGGCACTCGCTCCGACAACTCGCTGTCCCCCTGCAGCGAGGACGGGCCCATTCCTGTCCCCCTCCTGCTTCCCTGGGACCGGGGATCAGCTAACTATAGCCAAGCTGTAGGCAGAGGAGAAACTACCCGGGCCTCATGCTGCAGCAGCCTTCCATTGAACCTCTGGATCCAGAGCGCAGGCAGGGTAGGTACTTGGGGGTGGGGGATGACTTGCCACCTGTCTCTGTGGTGCCAGATATTCCTGAGTCAGCTTGAGCTGCAAGGAGTCTCGTCCACGCACGGCGTGTCCACAGAAGTCACTCTGTGCTCCTGCCTTGAGAGCGACGGTCAACAATGCCCCCCGCCCCCCTCCCCTGGCAGAGGATCCTGTTCTCAGCGGCTCTCGCTTAGTGAAAACCAAAACAAACACTGCCCCATCTGGCCACTGCTGTGCCTGCCTGGATCTCAGCCCTCCCCTCGCAGCCTCTGGGCTTTAATGCGTCAGCTCTGCGTCGTGCAGGGCGCAAATAGCATGCTCTTCACAGACTGGCAACTCCCTCCCTCCCTCTCTGATCGAGCCTCTCCTTGACTCCTCCTGCCCACACACGCCCTTCTCCTCCTCTCTTCATTTGTTGAGCTGTTGTCTGGATGACAGCCAGCGCAGAGCGGCCTATCGCGGACTATCATGCCCTATACTGTACTTTAAAGTTTACTTGACACAAACGCACTGACCAGTAGCCTATACTCACGCAGGCTGAGACCTGGGAGCCCATGGAGGAGACATAACAAGCCCATTCAAATGGACAGGCGTCAATGAAAGGCTGCCATTGTGTGTGCGTTGTTAGTGCGTCTGCAGTAAAGAATTATGCATAGATATTTCAAACTCGTCCAGTAGACGCACACAGAGATTCATAGTGATGGCTGATGCTGTGGTTAAAGGCCGCCACTAAGTAGTGGGAGGTCTCCAACCAACATAGAGCTTGTCCAGCTTAGCTTCTCAGCCACTTCATTAAAGTAGGGCATTCACTTGGCCGCAGGTGCATACAGTAAACACAACTGTGATGAAATGATGTTGCTTTTAGGAATGTATTGTCACTTAGGAATTAAACCAAAGTGACAATGGTGCACATAAATTAAAGTCAGTTTATTAATGTAGGCTACTTACAGGATAACATTACACAGCTTGGTCAGCTCTGGTCACAGCGATACCCTGATGTTTTTATTCTCCATGTTTGGTAATAGCACCTGTGAGCTATATCTTCTACAGCATCTGGATGTTAATGGTTGATGGTTTGTGTTAAATAAACTATCACACAGGAACACCCCCCCCCCCCCCCTCCCACATCTAAACTAGGGGCTTTATTGAAAATGCATGCATTTTACTTTTACCTGGTACTACACATTGTAATATATTGTATTTTACTATATGATTAATCTTATGGGTTGACTGTTAATGTCTAAAATACATGCTAGTGGCAAAACAAAAGACAATACAATTTAGCTGTCTTCAAAACATTCTGCTTTATTACAGAAAATCTTCAGGTTTTGAGCATACTGGTCTTAGAAGTACATTCAGTTCGGAGGTTCTGAGTGTGTGTGTGTATGGGGTGCCCTGACCTTAGGGCCAGAGGTGTGTGTGTATGGGGGTGCCATGGCCTTGCCTTAGGGCCCGAGGTGTGTGTAAGTGGGTGCTCTGACTGTGCCCCAGGACCCAAGTTGTGTGTGTGTGTATATATGGGGTTGCCCATTCCTTGCCTCAGGGGGACGAGGTGTGTGTGTATCGGGACACCCTGGTTTTGCGCAGCGGGATGAGGGGTTTGTTTTCAATGCAACAGCACCACAGCCTAGTGGCTGTGTCAAAACACCCTCTCACTGACAAAGCCTGGTCTCCATAACTACAAATACTCATGTTTTTTGTTTTACTTGCCTTTTTTTTTTTACATTTAGATTTTCTTATAAAGTGGCTGGAAAAATGTTGCATTAAAAATACAATCCACTCTTAAGATTTTTCAGTTAATCAGGCTAAACATTAGAATCCAAGATTTATTTTAAGCTTTCAAAATAGCATCTCTGATGTCATTTAAAGGTTTGTTTTTCAATGTTCAACAAAGCAGGCAGCCCACTCTCCATGCATTCTCCTCCATAAATCACTGACACAGTGCAACCTGCAGATGGCACTCTTGTGCTAGATTACTGGACCATTTCACCTCTCAAAGCACAAGTCAGTGGTTGAAGAAACTTCCCACATATCGAAACCACACTTGAGAAAATAAACATTTTAGTATAAATTACAGTAATGGCTTGCTTGGACGTTTTTATCCAATAACATCTGAATTTCCATGTCCTGTTCCAATTTCAGTTGTGCGTACATACAAGTGCTCAGTGTCCTCAATAAAAAGGTACAGTAAAAGGTCTCAAAAATAGCACAGGCAATGCCATGCTAGGGACGGACTCCCCGCCCCTCCTCCAGGGATCCAGCACTGAGGAAGTAAACAGCAGACCGCGTCACTAACAGACCGTGTCATGCCTACTGCATGCAGGTCAGGCACGTTGACCCAGAGCCACCGTCACCTGTTTAAATGACAGTGACCTGTCGTTGCACATGGGACTAGAAGGGGGACATTGGGGGAGGTGGGGGTTAGTTGAGGAGTTAAATGTTGCTTGGCGCAGAGGGGGGCTGCCCACAAATTGAATGAATGACAGGGAAGACATTCACATGGGGACTGGCACACGCTTACATCTGGAGCAGAAAAACACAGACCAAATAAACTGGCACAAAGCTCATCAATCTCGCCGGTAAAAACCAAAAATATGTAATAAAAATAAAACATTTGTGAGTAAAATTACACTTAATAAATATGTGAAATAGATACAAGAAGAAAAAAAACACACAGAAACCAGATATGGTGTGACTCAAATCATGACATGTATGAATGGAATGTATGAAGCAATGTGAACTATGTTTTTCGAACGCTGGAACAGAAACAAGGCACAACAGTCCACTCACTGCATCTGGTCTGTCAGCTATGCTAACAGGATGGCAGCAGGTGCAGAGGTGCGCCTCACGGTGGCAAACTACAGTATAGCAACCTGGTAGGGGTAGGTCTGAGCCGTTTTAGCCAGCGTCAGCCTACCTGCAACAAAACAATGCTAGCTAGATATGAAGCAAGAAAATAAAGAAAAAAAGCCTCATTTAGGCTTCAGTGCACATATGCAAGTATTTGCGTATTGTTTTACCAATGTGTATTGGTTTCCATCCATGTTACTTGCTTGCTTAGGCATATCTCAAGGAGATTCGCCAACTATCTTTTATAGTGCTGGTTATGACAACCGTGCTAGATCTACGAGGTTCAAGTAATTCTGTTCAATACACACAGGTGTATTTGAGGCCACACACAAAAACGCGTGCACACAAACCAACTTGACTCTTTCGGTCCACATTTGTTAGGATAATGTAGGCCATTACATATACATCTGTTTCAAACATTTTTTGGCTTTCAGCATATGCTATCATACATCACCAAACTCTCTCTCTCTATCTACATACTGTATATACACTGGAGAGAGAGTTTGGTATACAGTATATACGCACACACCTATATTATACATTCATGCTCTCGTCTTCATTGGAATCTTTTAAATTATCGCTGAGTTTTAACAATTTAGGTTGTAACAGTTTCATTTCCACAAGTAGATTATAATTTGAATTATAAATTAAATACATTTCTTCCACCTACAGTGATCAATGCACTTGAATAAAACATTTAAAACAACCCCAAGCCAAGAGAGAGCAGGTGGACCTAAAACAGTCTTCTCTTCTCGCTCTGAGCTGGATTGACGTTAAACAACTGTATACATTATTTATATATATATATATAATTTTTTTTTTATTAACAGTAACTTTGGACTCTTTCAGGCTTTTTGGAAGTAATGCTCATCACTGGAAATGCATTAAGTAACCACTGGGAATGTGAGACAGAGATGACGGCCTGTCTCATCCCAAACAAACATGGCCGACCGCAACGCCACCGCTCACATCAGAGGAGCGTGGCATCCCGGTGGGCCTCCATTCATGCAGGTGAACCGCTGTGAAGCCGTGGATATGGGACTGCATGTTAAAACACAGCAGTCGCGTCGCTACTGACAAGGCAGCTGTGTTCGCATTCATTGTTAAGCTAATATATATATATATATATAAAACACAAACCAAAAATAAACAAACAGGAAGAGGAAGGAAGCTGCAATACTCATGCCCACCAGCAGAGTAGTAGAAAATAAAAAACAGGGGTGCAGGTTCCGCGGGCATGCTGAGGAAGGGGTAGGAGGAGGACGCCGGGCGAGTGTGAAGGCTCTCGCCAGGTTCCTCCTGACCCCCCCCTCCCCTCCCGCCAGTTGGGGCCCCTTCTTTAGTTTCAGAGCAGGCCAAGATGGCGGGCGGCGCGGTCCTGACGGGGACGCTGGCGGAGAGCATAGCGGAGCGATGTTGTTGTTGTGGCTGCTGCTGCTCCTCCTCCTCAATGGCCCGTCTCGTGTTCCTTCAGCTGCTTGTAGGACAGCGGCATAACAGCTGCAATCTGGAGACGTGCAGCGCAAAGCAAGATATTTAAAAATATACACTTCAGGTTTTATTTGATCCATCATTGGCATTCATGTGCCGGTCAGTAGAAAGAAACAACACACCCAAAAATCACCCAGTCAGACCCCATAACCACCGAAACAAATGATTCGACCAAATAGGCTTGAGTTCACCCTGTTAACCAACTACTGATCCCATGTAAATGCAAGGCACTGAAGTCTGGTTAAGGCTTTCTCCTTAAGGTTTACCTGGTTGCTCGTAAGAAGCATTCCTCTGACAGCTAAGGGAAGAGTAAAGGAAGCATGTTAAACGCTGTTTAAGTAAAGGTTAGCGTTACGGATTAAGCATTCATTCTCTGGTCCCCCTGATAACAGCGCCCCCAGTAGGTGAGGCACAGCACTCGTTCTACATGATGCTTCAAGCATTGAATGTCAGGTTAGGGTGCAGAGCACACCATGCACTGTACGTAGCGAGCGAAGCTGAACAATCACTTGCAAAAGGGCTTTTTTTTGTTTTTTTCCATTTATTTAAAGCACACAACAAAAAGCGACCTACCACCACCACAGAACAACACAGTTTCAACATGAACACAAGAAAACCAACAACCACCACACATCTAGAGACGCATATCCAGGAAGATCACAAAGCGTGACGTCTCATTCTCTTCTTTGAAGGAAAGTCACCCAACTGCAACCCAAACAACCACAACCACACACACACACACACATTAACCTGAAAGTCGATTCTCCAATCTCAACATTAGGCTGACTCAGATTGTTAACCAGAGAAGACACACAGAAATATGACAAAGCACATGCAGAGGAAACTATGGGCTGACCATCTTTAGGTAGGCTGAAGGACGCATCCATTATTTGGTGGATGTCATTCATTCGGTTTATAGAAATAAACTCTACACTACAAATGTTTCAGTCTTTTTTTATATATAGAAAATAACTCCGCAACCACACGTGTGGTTTAAAACAGTGGCATGTCAAATATGTGTGTGTGTGTGTGTGTGAGCGTGTGCCAGTACTAGAGTGTATCTCTTCAGCCACCTGTGAGCAGCTTACATAGCACACATAAGGCATGGGTCAGCCCTCCACGAGGGGAGCATGGCTCCGCACGATCTACGCTCTCATTAGGGTTAGACGCTGAGCCCCTAAACTCTGAGGGGGGAGGGGCGGGGTCTTTGATTGGCTTAAAGGGCCCCGGAGGTGGGCTGGTACCTGTTCATATGACAGTATGGGACTCATCTGAAAAGGTTCTCATGAGCAGGGGCCTGGAAGACCGGGAGCCCCCCGCACCCGCCTCAACCGGCTTTTTCTGGAAGGGTGAGGCAAGAAACACCAATATCATCACTACACTGACATACAGACAGACATATAGTCTCTCTCGCTCTCTCACATGCACACGTGTTGGATATGACGACTACATGTAACGCGTAAACACACAGTAGTTGGCGGACTACCTTTTTTCACATCAATTGGTACCACACCTGAACATATACACACATACACACTTCCCAGTGACACACAGAGGTGTGTGTGTGGGGGCTTCATAGTGGCTGGTGTCTCATGCAGGTAAAGCTTGGGTCATTCGCGTGCTGCATAATCTGCGTGGACATGCAACGGCAGCAGGCACTGGACGAGCACAGTAAGCTAGAGTAATGACGTGTGTGTGTGTTTGTGTGTGTGTGTGTGTGTGAGATTGTGTTGAGACAGGGATTTAGCCATCGCCACAGTACAGGT
>JAODUH010004895.1:0-10431 GCA_027564835.1 Typhlichthys subterraneus | reverse complement strand
TGTAATTATTTATGTTTTGTTGAATACGTTTTCTTAATACTGTTTCCTACCGTTATGCCAAACACCCCACAATTGTTTCCATCATTTTGCTTCCACTGTGCTGGATATTTCTGTGTCCATTCTGTCAGGTCCCATATTTTGCCAAATACAAAGCTGTAATTAAACATTGGAACTGATAAAGCACTGGTACAGACCTGGTAAATATATATATATTACTCTATATGTTTAGTTTAATTAAGTCCTTTTCACACATGCTGTATAACCCTGCATGGGGTAATGTGTGAACAGGAACAGGTGTTGAAAAACCTTTTTTTTCAACACCTTTTTAAAATAAATTATTATTAGCTTGTTTAGAACAGAAGTTTGTAGCCTACTATTTGTAAGCAATAGCGAATTATTCACATACCAGCAGCTCCCAAACAGGCTATATTATCCTTCTTATAATACATCCATGGGTAATATATTATTATATATTTTATTAAGAAGCGGAAATTGCGCAAAGCAAGCAAAAAATTAAGCAAAAATTAAGATGTAAACTGAAGTCTCCTGAAAACAGTTATTTGTTTACGGTGAGTGGCAGGATGCATAGTCTTGGACTGTTCAGGCTATTGTACTATGCTGGATTAAACACGGTATGTATGGTATGAACAGTGGCAAAACATAAATGTCCCTGGATAGAGCTGCATGTCTGAATAGAGAAAATCACTAGCTGTCCCTGCATGGTCATGCAGGTAATTTACCAGGAACAATGTGTGAAAAGGGCTTCAGTCTCAAAATTATTCACACCAAACTATTTAATCAGCTTGTTTATTTTGCATTATTATTTGCCTACTGTAACTAAAAACAATGCTAGAAAACTGTTTCATGCATTGTAAACATAAAACATCAGCACATTTGTAAAAACAAAGTTTTAATGTAAATGTTGAGTTTCAGTTACTAGTGTGTTTATTGTCTGTGATTAACATACATAAAAATTACAAATGAAATGGAAATTAAAGTACCTTAGGAACTCCATGTCATTTCTCATTATTGTTTTGTACAAGGCCAGGGAGTCGTACACTCGTATTTCTTTACATGGTCCATCAAAAACCTGTGTAGAATGTAAGACAGTAGTTGTAATTGCAGTAATGTAATGAAAACAATCTGCTTTTGGTATTCTATATCTTTTTATTTTATTATTCAGTCCTCACATTACCCAAACCTTAAATCAGTATACTTCATTAATTTGTTTTTATTATTTTGTTTTTCTACTTGCTAAATTAATAATAACCAAAAAAGCTATTTATGGAATCTGTGCTTTTATCTGCTTTCGATAAAAACATTCTGAAAAATGAGTTTTGTTTTCATTTCCATTTAATTTGCCTTTATGTTGAATATGCAAAAAACTATTGTTCCTGAGGTACTTACTGTAAATTCAATAGAGCTTTGACAAATGTATACACAATATTACCCAAACAATGAAATGGTTCCCCTCTTCTACATCTTTGCCACCTACACATCTAGGAAAGAGGACCTTTGTGTCTGCCCGTACATCCTTAGGAAAAGTACAGAGTAATCCTTAATTAAAAATTATGTATTAACATGACACATGAAAACTCGGTATATACATGTTAACATAAATACCAATTTTTTTTTATATCCATGTATGTATAATAAATATTGGTTTAAAAGCTAATGATTTGCATTAGTTTAAAATATATTACATCATGCATTTACCTTAATGCAGGACAGGCGCTTGTCCCCAACTGTGTGATGAGCTGTCCAATCCCGCCACCAGTAAGGGAACATGAAGGATGGGATGACTGTTACCTGGTCATTAAATAGATCTAAATAGAAATATACGCAACTGTCTTTCAGAAACATTTGACTCCAAATTCATATTTACACTCACGTTCTGGACTTTCTCAGCCAGTTGGGCAATTCTGGTGTTGAACCCCTGTATATAAAATTTTTAACAAATTACTAAACGATACAACATTGCTGTTACAAATATATTTTGTGATTTACTTGGCCTCAAAAATAATTCTGGCAATGTTTACTTACGTCGTCATTTAACCATGGTGAGGGGGACGTTGTAGATGTGTCAGAATACAGAAGTTCCGGAGGACAGATTCTTTTAAGGTCTCTCAAAGTGGCATGGTTGTTGCCTACCATAAGTACTACTGTTTGGTTGCTTTGTTCAGTATAAAGCTGTTCAAGTTTAGCCTGAAAAACAATGTATTAGGGGTAAAAGATTAACTAAATGAAAAGGAATTACTATATACAGCATGTTAATTTATTTCTGTTAAAGAATCACATTTGCAGGTAGTACTGAGTCCAATGTACATAAATGTGTAAAATGTAATCTGTTTATAGTAAAACATTAGCATTAAGCCAAGTAAAAAAAATTACCTTATGTTTATCCACAACTGGAAACATGGACACTGAAAAACAAACTCCATGTTCAACAGATTTATCCTTCGTGCCACCTGTTGGCGTAGGGATATGTACTTTCTCAATATTTTCTGGGACTGTAAAATTAAAAGAAAATGGTTATTAAAATATGGTACTACACACATATTACTACACAAAAGTGACAACTGTTTGACAAACACCTCATACCTGATCCAGATAGCCAGAGTCGTCCATCTGGACCAATCTGTAATGGATCCTCTGTCATCCTTTTTACAGCCTCTTCATATGTGTCATTTACTTTCTGGTTGTGCAGGTGGAAGATAAGCCTTAATGAAAACATAAAATGGCTGTCCTTCATGGAGCAGAGGAAGTACCTGCTTGATGACAGCTCTCTATTTATTTGCTCAGCCACCGATGAGTTCACTACTGCTGCTAACTCAGGAACTAGGTTAAGACTACGCAGTCTTTCTTCCTCTCTTTTCTGGTTTTTTTCGTGGAACCTGTCATAAAGAGAGTAGTGGTGCGAAGAGCCAGTGATGGGATGTGGCATACCAAAATGGGTGCCATCTTCTTTATCTTGTGCTTTGTTCAGCCAGGGTAGTTCGACTTTGAGATCATTGAGCTTGGCCTTATCAATGTTATTTTGTGTGGGTTCACACAGCCTTCCATCATTGGGAGAAAAGTAGCTCTGCTCAGTTCTATTGTTTGTGTGGCGAGCCACCCTTCCAGCAATATCAGATATGTGGACATTGGGTCTGTGCTTAAAACTGAGTAAACCATCTGTGTGGTCTCTCGCAGACTCTTGCCACCATAAAGTTGAAGAGTAATAAACTACAGAGTGGGTGCAGGAAAAATGCAATACTCCACCTAACAATCAAAAATAGGCATAAGCATAAGCATGTGTCCTCTTAAATTGGTAAATGTATTTCTTTTATGGAAAATTATAGAAAAGGCCAAACCTCCAGTTTTCATGAGCTTAACAAACATCTTTGGATATATGTCTTTGTAGAGCATAAGCTCTCTCAGTCGATTAATGAGGTCCTCTCTGGTTCCATCAGATGAAATGCCCAATTCCTCACACACAGAACTAAGTTCTGACTTCACTGACTGTAAGAAGATGTAATTATCTACAATTTTACAAGTGTCCAACATTTATATTGTTTTCAGTTGCTTTATATTCCAAGGAAATTTGAATTACCTTTTTCTTCTGTAACAGATCTAGAATAATGTCCTCATTCACTGCTGCTGAAGAAGTGGTTGGTTTATCGTGGCTCACTTTCCTTGAAAACCCTTTTAAAAGCTCGGTTTTGGGAAGCACATTGCTAACTCTTGTCTGTGCACCCATCCAGGGCGCAAAGTCGGAGTAAGCCAACTGGTTAGAGAAAGGGTTTGGTGATCTTGTACCTGTAAGACAAGTTCAATGACATGTAAAAACACACCTGGATAAATTGTATACTACATTTTTTGGAAACAAATCTGTATTTTCAAATCTGTATTAGTTTTACCATCACAAATTCCTGTTGCTATCAGCTCTTTCTCAAGTCTCTGCCATGTCTTATGAATGTCAACACACAAATCTTCTGGTTTTATGTCTGTTTTTTCAGGTCGCTTCAGGAGATTTACTGTAAATTATGCAAAATACAGGAGTTTGTTTAGATAATATGACAATTTGGACACTGACATATTATCGAAAGAAAACCGCAGGAGCACTGACCTGTAAACGTAATGAATTATGATGAGTAAAACACATGGGCAGACTTAAACACTGGTCAGGACAAGGACTAACAAGTGTGACAACTAACATTACAATGAGGCACATAAACTATATAACAATGGAAGGCAAACAGATAACAGAGGACCAGAATACACAACTAATCCAGAAAATACACGAGACACATTCAGAAACAAAACGAAAAGGCAAACAAGAGGTACACCGCAGACAAAATGTTTTACATTCCTTTATGACTTTCTAACCAAAATAACAGTGAATATAAGGCCCATTTATCATTCTGCGTATGTGTCCGTCCGTCCGTCGATTTGACGAAGCCATGTTCTTTGGGCATGAGTGTTTTGTAATTGGGGATCTTTATAACACCATGAACAGATTGGCTCTTTTTAACAATCCTGGTATTATTTATTATTAGATTCGTTGGAAAGAAATGTATTTATACAACTTTGCACATGACACGACAACACCCAAATTTGTGTTCTAATTCGGGAGCATAAACATTGCATTGTTGCATTGTTCATAAACATAAACAATGCACTTCTGCATTAGGGGCTTTGCGAAGTCAACGCGCACAGGTCTGCGCAGCCGACCGCAGAAGTAAAATATCAAATATTCTCACGACGGCATAAACTATGCCGTGAGCCAAAGGTTTAGGCATGGCATAAGATCAGCGCAGAAGCATAAATGGGCCTTAAAGTGTATATAATCAACAATGAACTGAACAAACAAACTGCTTACTAAAATCCCTGCAATCCCTTCCTCACATAATATATTTTGGTTACATGAAGATAAAGCAAATTACCTGGCAGGTCAAAAGCCACTTTCCAGTTGGTATCTGCCACCGTCACTGCTGGGTGATGTCCACACTGCAAACAGAAGAACTCATACCCAAACTCTGTCATTGCTAGGTAATGGAAAAAAGCCTTCCTTAAAGTGTCATGTGGCAGTTTGGTGCCAAGTGTTTCTTCCAGGATTGAGAGACTTCTTCCAACGGCAGTGTGATTCTATGAAAAATATTATTTAAATAAATATTTAATTAAGCCGTTATCAGAGGTGGGCAGAGTAAAATATACAATTTGAGCTTTGGGTGCTTACAGAACTTAAACTAGGTGTCAAACTCATTTCACAGAAGACATACAGTACATAATACTGGCATTTGTTATTTATTTTAAATATTTGCCTAAATAGGACCAGAACTAGGACAAACCATGACTAACTAGCCAGTGACCTTAATTGATAAAACAAACACTGATTTTGGCATCTTCAAAAATGTATTTCTTCTCTTACTCTGCACATCAGAAAATAAATTCCTTACATGAATAGAATATGTTTAATGCTATACACATTTGAACAGTTGGACACTGACCTGCAGGGAGGATGTGAGCACTTTACAAAGCTTGATGCTGAGTATTACTTTGTTGTTGTAATTGTGAAAGCCTGTTTGGTAATCTTGAAATCTGATGTTCAATTTGCAGACAGGGCACTCCTTAATCAGAACATGTATCCCTAAAATGGAATGTATTCATTTTTTTAAATTACAAGAACAATGTAAAGTTAGTGAGTACATATAAGTTGTACATATTGTACTAACCTTTCTTGATGTAGCACAGCCCATACACAACAGCGTTTTTTGTCACCAATTTCGGTGACAGATCTGGAGGAGTTGGACCAGTGCAGTAAGGACAAGTTGTCTCTGAAGGTTCAAACTTTACCGGCACATCACACTGTAACCTCCAGTTTCCCTGGATATTTTCAGGTATCCGTTTATTCTCATAAAGATAATTAGTCATCTTTTTAATGTCTGAAACATGTATTGCCTCTGTGTCAACACTGTCCTGTTCTGTTTCACTGTACACCTCTCTGATTTCATCAACATTTGCTTGGCAGGGATCACTGGAAATGTCTTGTTGATTGACAAGCATATGTGGCTTCTCTTGAAATGTCCACCACATGGCTAAAACTCGATGGATGCACCGTGAAGGATTTTGTGTTTGCCTGCATTGACAATGCCACTGTCCAGTCTTGGTGTCAAAGCTGACCCGGGTCCGTCCAAACATGCACCATGAATCAGTCTTTCCTGTGAAAACTGAATAGTAGGCATACCTTCCAGAATATCCATGGTCTGCATAGAAAACAGGGTAAACACAGAAGGCACCATCCAGACTAGCCTTTTTCTTCAACATTTGACACTCATCGCTTCGGGCTGTGGACACTAAACCTTTGTTGACCATTTCCTCTAGTGTAGACATTTTCAACAAAGCTGGAGGTGGATGGTTGGTTGCATTCTGAACCCTGCGGATGTGTACACATTCTTTTCCAGGTTGGCCACTCCGTTCAGCAATAGACATGAATTCTCTACATGTGTCTACTTCACAGGATATTGACTGGTTGTATATTGATTTGCATACATGAATCGGTACTCTTTGACCTTTGCGATCCTTTGCAGTAAAATAAACACCCTTTTTTGGATCTACGCAAACAATTGGCTCTGTGGTAGTACCATGAATGTTGAGGTTGTGTCTTCGCAGATTGCTCTCCAAGGTGAATGTTTTTTTACATGGTATGCAGCTAATTTCCTTTACTTTCGAAGTGTCATTCTTGTCTCTGCATCTTTTTTTGGAAACTATACCAAAGAAGAAAATACATGTATTCAACTTTGGATTGCCTAAAGTAAAAATACTTAAATTGATCAAATTCCAAACACTCACTTTTTTTGTCCTTGGTGGAACTGTCGCTTTCTTCTGTGGTTGTTTTCTTGTTTGTTTTTTCACTGTAACCTGTGTGCCAATTTAAATATGTAACTTAACCCCTAAATAATTTTTATGAATTGATCATCAATAGTATGGTTTTTCACTTACCATGGTTATTAAGATGAAGTATGAAGTTTCTTTTTTTAACTATTGATTTTGGGCAAGTTGGACAATGCCAGTGTGATGCATCTGTAGTACAGCTGCATCGAATTGTGAATTTATCTAAATTGTAAGAAAATTAAAAAAAATTGTAACAGAGTTTTCAATAAGGACACAAATTCAGATTATTACTTCTATTATTGTCAGCCCAACAAAAAGCAAAACAGGCTAAACTAGGGTTGCAAGCAACACTGGGCGGGCCCTCGCGCCATGACGCACGTCGGGCGTGGCGTGGACTCTGATATGAATCATTAAGCGTGTTGTGTGAGATGATTATGTAGAAAATGTGGGCAACCTGCTAGGAGCAGAGAATGAAAGCATAAAACGTTTAATTTTCTATTGCCAGTAGGTGGGGCTATGACTATGTGAATGTTGACATATATGTCTGTTCAGGGTGGGACTCTTATGAATTGATTTAAGTTTGGTACAGATTGGAGCATGTACGGAGAAGTTATAACAACTTGATGTGTCTTGGCGAAGGATGTACATTCGCTGCCACGCCCCAGGCAAACCAAGTGAATCAGGTGTGTTGGAACAGGGAGACATAAAACATGCAGGACAGCGGCCCTCCAGGACCAGGATTGCCTACCCCTGCTCTAGGAGTTTGTTAAAGTACGATGCGTGCAAATCGCCAAAAATGACCATTAAATTCAAAATGGCCGACTTCCTGTTGGATGTAGGGATTTGCACTAAGAGCCTTTTTTGTACGTCTGGACATGTTTCATGTTTCACAGATATTTCGTACATTTAGGAGAAGGTTTTCAGGGGGACTACTCTGTAGGGGGTGCTAGCAAGCTATTTTTTCCACACATTCGCCAGACACTTAAAATTACCGATGTCCCGGGGGAGACACGCGTGCGCCAAGTTTCGTGAGTTTTCATGCATGTTTAGGCCCCCTAAAAAAAAAAATAATAATTATAACTAGGGATCCAATAGGTTCCTCACACAGTGTGTGCTCGGTCCCTAATAATCACTAGGGATCCAATAGGGTCCTCACACAGTGTGCTGGGGCCCTAATAATCACTAGGGATCCAATAGGGTCCTCACACAGTGTGTGCTCAGGCCCTAATTAGTAGATGGGGGAAGTGACAATTACTATAATATTGTACAGCAGTGGACTAAACTCAACAGTAGTAACCTGAGTACACTACATATTATATATACAAATTTTTTTTTAAAACGTGTGCTTTAATAGTTGTCTGAATGCCTAACAAAAATTGTTACTTTGGTTTAAAAAACAAAAAACTAACATATTGCTACATTGTCCAAAAAATAAACTTACCAATGCCACTGTCTATAAAGTAAACTGCAAATTTCAGATGTTTTTCCTGGAGATGCGTCTTTGTGCATGCATTCTTCTTATTACAATATGGGCAGTCAAGGTCATCGGCTTTCTTGCTGAGATCCTCTTCAGACAAAAATGTGTGCTCTAATATAAAAAAAGAAAATTATTTTGGATGCTACCGTTAAATACATTTAATTTGCCACTGTTGAAGAACAGACAGAGGTCAAATAAGTGTATTATTCATAAATAAAAACATGTAAATATATTACGCACTTAACCATTTGATTGAATTACATCAAACCATGAAATAGAGACTGCCCCAGAACTTTTTATGAATATAATTAAATTGCTAAATAGATTGTGAATCAAATGTATAATAAAAATGTATTAAGTATCTTGGCATATGCCTATACTGTAGACCAGGGGTTCACAAACTTTTCCACGCCGAATTTGTATTAGCTTCTGGCCGGGGCCCCCTTGTGCGAGACTTTTTTTAAACCATTTCCTATTTCTTTGCTTTTATTTAATGGAATAAAAAGTAATTTTAAATATCAAATATTTTATCATTCAATTGAATTCAACATTACTGTTTTCTATTCTAAATTTGAAAAACATCAGCATGTACAGTACCAGATCAACACTGACAATTTGTGATAGCCGGCAGTTTTCCTGGCAGGCATGGAAAACAAGATGCTTTTAAATTATGTTTTATTATAAGTAATTATATAGAATTTTAAATTATATATATATATATATATACACATACACAAATTATTTCGTTTTTAATCATAATTCATCATAATTCAATTACATGTGCTGAGGCCACCTGACGGCCCCTGGCGCCCCCGTTTTGAAAACCACTGGCGTAGACTATGTAGTTGTTACATGCTCCTGGACCGATTGACTTTGGGATGTCAAACCATGTGCAAGAGCTACTATCACTCATGCCACAACCCTTGTTTTGAAATATATATATATATTTTTTTATTACTGTACCGCTACTGGTGTCTAGAATAGAAATGTATGGTACCATACCGTATATGCCGCCTACATAAATATAGTTATGCTCACCTGTAGCTTATACTTTTTGACGTCAGGATGTTCATTTTTATTTTAGTTTTTAGCCAAATGTTTTTAAAAAACAATCCTTGGATGTTGAAGTGCATTTTGAGTTTCATTTTGAATTTTAAATGAATGCTGAATGTTTAAATTATTTATACTTACAGTACCGTACTGGTACAGTAGCCTGTACGGTACTTCTGTGAGCCACCGTCCAATCGTCCACTAATCACGGTTAACAATTTCTGAAGCCTACACTTTTTAATAATGTTCAGTCTAATCTGCTATAATAGTGTTCAATCCAAATATGTGTTTTACAGACTTGTCAATGTATGATTACTACACACATTTGTAAATGCTATATTTACCCATTCAAGATGTCGCTGGACCATGTGCTACGGAGCTGTTTTTACTGCTAACACAACTCGGCTACAGCAGGATGCAGTTTCTTAACTTTTGAACTAAGTCAAATGTAGTCTGCCGTAATACCCAGTCAATCGTTAGTTGTGTCAGAACAATAGAAATGTTTGGTTTACAAGAAAACTAGACTACCGGTAAGCAAGTCAGTCGTCTGACAATCACAATAATTTTGTCATCACGACAGTGTGATTTGTGGCAGTTGTTTAGTGGCTGATTTGCGCCACATCTTATTACCTTTACTGTATCCCTAGTGATACACTGAAGGCATGAAAATACCAAACGACGTTATAAAGGTGTCATAACAAAATATATTATGATTGTTATGACAGAATGGTTATCAAAGAGTAGACCTAATAGCAAAGTTAAATACATGTTTATTATTGCAATATTATTGCATTAGCATTATTGTTTTTTATAAAAATGAAGTCCATGTATTTGTTTAAATATATATTCATTATTTTTTAACTATATAGCCTATAGTCTATAGCCTATAACAAATAAGACAAAACTCACTGCATAAAAAAAAGGATATGGACAATATAGCCTAACCAAGATACGTTTTTGTCCGTCCATTGTAGCCTAGCTGGCTCTCATATCATCCGTCCTTGTAAGCATCCACTAGAGATGAGGGCTGT
>JAODUH010004894.1:0-10432 GCA_027564835.1 Typhlichthys subterraneus | reverse complement strand
TGTATAACCCCCCCCCCCCCCTCCCCCCCTCCCCCCCCCACACCTCTCCCCATCAGCTTCTATATCAAGCACTAAGAGGCATTGAAGTCGGGGAATATACTGTGTCTCACACCAACGTAGCTACAAATAAGCAATGGGCATAGTGTTCTGATATGCGGGGTGGGTGGGTTACTTTATCCAGCTGAACAGAAGAGTGCCAAAGCCCAGTCATCGTACCCTGTAGCAGACAGCAGTTCACATCACAGGAATGGATGACAGAACCGCTTCCTCTATTTTTATCCAACCATCGCTGTCATCATCAAATTGCAGCGGCTATTATTTCAGAGTTTAGAGCAATTATCATAATGGTTACTGGAGTGTGTGGTGGTCTGTTACATGTTTGGCTTTGCTCACAATTACACTTAAAAGTCCATTAATAATATTAGCAATATGGATATTGTTGATTAATTTTCAATAAGTGTCTTTAGTATCCTACCTAAATATATTGGAACATATTAGAAAAATATTTTTTATTAGAAGGGATTCCTATTATTTCCTAATTGTGTTTTTTAAATAATAAAAATGTGTAAAGGATGTAAAGGCTGAAATTAAACACTGGAATTAATTTGTTTTAGTCCCACAAATTAAAGGTTGTCAATCATTCAGTCACTTAAAACTTACACAATAGACCTAAAGCAACCAATGTAGCATATTTAATGTAGAAATATTTATATCAGTGTTTATTTTGCCATGTTCTCATTAACACAAGGTTGGTGACATGCTTTATGTTGCATTACCATGAATATTAAAATATAAAACGAAAATTAGAATGTGCATGAGCTTCTTAAAACTTGTTTTGTTTGAGTTTCATTTTGCATACAAGTTAATTAAAGAAGATAAAAGGCACAAGTTGCCTAAGGTGCTGGATGTTAAGTTTGGCCTTTAAGTTAGGTTGACCTGTATGGCCTAAGTGTCATTAAGCCAAATGGGTTCACATTAAAACTGATATTTACGAGGTTAGGGATACATCCTATAAAAGGCTGAGATGGGTGATGTGATGTAAAGTCTTTGATTTGTGCACGATTAATGATTAAACTGTGCAAATCACAGTAGGCCTACTGTCAAATGCAATTCACCACGCCATTTTAAGCATAATAAGCTATTACAATCAATTCATTAGGTTATTACGACAAGGTAAATTACACATTTTACTAATTAAATGATGACTATAACAAGCTTTGTCTTAAACACTGTCAATTCATTTCATACGCACGTTAGATTTTACTCAGGCAGGTACTGCAGTTTTTCTAAACTCATATTTTCCTCAACATTTGGACACTGCATGCAATTAAGATGCACAACATGCAGTATTTATTGTTGTCATGAGAGGAACTGAGGAAAGGGAATTTCATCCATGCGTAAACCCCCTCACAATGCATGTTGACTGACATTCAATAAAGTAATCATAGAGTTGATTTTGAAACAATAATAATATTCTTACCAGAACACGAATGAAGAGGCTTCGGCCGAACAACGAGGGAAGGACATACTGAGTAAAGAGAAAGTTTCTCAAAGTAATCACAAGTTTCCTTGGAGAGAATTTCGTCAATCATGAAAGTCTTGTAGCGCCGCCTGGCTGCCTTCAGTTGCCCGGGGGAAGAGAGTCTTAACTCGGCTTGACAGTGCATGGTATCTCGCTGATTATCGCAATAAAACCTCGATAAACTGCAATACACTATTCCAACCTGCAGAGGAAATCACTATAGGGTTTTATTCGTTTTAACAAAACATAGTAATTTATGTTAGAAACGACCCTAATCTTCCTGTAATAGCCTAGGTCTGAACTGTTGAGCGGTAGCGCTCAAGTTGAACTGCGCAGTGCCACAGAGTTGTAATGAACTGACAAAGCTCACACCCACCGCTATATAAACCATACACATCTTTACTAGACGAACCCTGGACAAACCAGATTGTCAATCACATTATCTCTCTCTCTCTCTCTCTCTCTCTCTCTCTCTCTCTCTCTCTCTCTCTCTCTCTCTCTCTAAATCTCTCTCTCTCGCGCACACACACGCACACACTCAATATTCGCATTAGGCTATTGCCAATTTTCGTTTATTAGCGTTCTTTTAGCGTGCCAAATATACTGTGTGTGCGTGTCTGTGTGTGTGTGTGTATGTGTATATATATATATATATATATATATATGGATATGCTACAGAAAGTTTAGATTTTATTTATTTATGCAAAACGTTTTTGTACATATCTGTAATCATACATCTGTCAAATTAAACAAAGCATTTTTTTATAAAAACGTAGCATAGGTCTATAATTTATTCTAATTGTTTTATTGCTTGAATGGGCTACTTTTAGGGAAAGTCTCAGATGCCTATTTATAAAAAGCATTAGTCCTATTTGCATGTTTAAGGCCTATATGATTTTGATGTTGCCAATGTTATAACGTTTATACGATTTGCCTAAACGTGCATCACATAAATGACATTGAGACGATAGGCTATCATAAAGGTAAAGCTTTTCGAAAAGTGCTTTGTATTTTATTTTGTATTTGTATGTATTTGTTTTTTTATTATTGTTCTCTACACTTTATGACATCTTGTAGCAATGTTCTATTTATTTTACACTATTACTTTTCCTACTCTGACCTCGTTTGTTCGTTTATTTGTTTACATGTTTGTGGTTGTGGTAAAATGCAAATTAATTGCCCTCTTTAGGATTAATAAAGTTTTCTGAATTCTTAATTTTTAATTTAAAAGGTTGGTGTTATTATTGTAGATAGGTCTAAAAACATGTCAATAATTATTATTTGTTTAAGTGGGCTAGACTACCAGCCAAATACCCCAACCAATTTGTAGCATGCCATATTTTAATTGCAGCCTATTGTTTTTGCCTTGTGCTGAAGTTTTTAAGACTGCAGACTAAATTGCCCAAATTAGAAAGGCCTATTTTAGACTTCAAAGACTACGAAAGATAACGAATTTTGCTGCCTATTAGGACTAGGCCTACTGCGATTATGACTAACAATCGCCTAATGGTTATGTCTCAAATTCCACAAATAAAACAAATATTATGCAATTTATATTAAATGAAGTGCGTTAGCCTATGCTATATTTAAGGAGAAGCAATAATATTTTGTCAATTGCTTGTCCAAAATTCGAAACGAGACTGCATACATTAGGCCTATAGGCCTATTTTTTCAGTAGCTTTTAATGCAAGCATATTTTAGGAGGTTGTCATATTTTAGGCATATTCGTTCAAAATAAGCGTAAAGGTAAAGGTGCTTTTATTGTCACATACAAATACATGTAGCGAAAGTTGTTCTCTGCATTTAACCCATCCCTCAAGGGTTGCTAAGGGAGCCCAAAGACAATTGTTGAAACATTTTGCACCAATAGGGCTTACTGCCCTAACTAAGGAGTGGGGAAGTGGGGAAAATGTGGGTATATTCTAGCCAATTTAGTAGTCTAAAGAAAATAGGCTATATGTTTAATTTTTTTTATTGATTTCAGATGGATACTTTCATTCAAAATGTATAGGCCTATTCTACCTCACATATGCATTGAGCCGATAAATCACGTCGCATGCATGGTTCCAAGTATAGGCTATATAGGCGACTTTAAAATCCCTTTGGCCTGTGGGGAAACGATTAGCCAGTTACTTGATTCTCAAACTAAAGATAAATAGACAAAACCTGTTGGCGGTATGATCTACAGATTACAGCCTCCGCATTCAAAGTGTAGGGATTATTAAAAAGGAAATAGGCTATCGGAGCTCTGCACGGGAAAGCTCGGGTTCGTTTGGTCTTGATCAAAGGGAGAAGATGAGAAGAACTGCTGAGACGCTGCTGCAGCCTGTGAAACACATTTTGTGGGGTGGGGTATTAAGAAGGTTGGCGTAAGGCTATGGGGTTGGTGGAGAGTGAAGCGAGGTGTCTAGATAATGTGGCACCAATGCACTCGGCAACCTAAATGCGTGGATCCAGGAATGATTCAGACAGAATCTTGTCACACACAGAACCTGTTAGACTGCTGCTACGTAGAAGACCGTGTGTGGCTGGATTTTTCGAGGAAATGGGATATACATTTTAGACGCTTCTATAGAAGCTTTAGATTTCTATATATATAAATCTACCGCATACAGCAGCAGCTATGAACTATAATCCGTTCGTTGCACGGTTGGAGACGCCAGGAAGATCAATCAATTAAAAGATCTATGCCGCATGCAGCATATAATAACAGTCACACAATAATTATACCGCCTGGCCGTATGAGGATATACTTCATTAGAGCGACTTCGGTGCATCAGAGTGGTATCTGACACTGGCTAGATTACCGGCAAAACAGAGTGCTTATTCGAGAGTGCAAATGCACATCCACTTTTGGATCACGGCATCTTTATTGGGGATATATTTTGATGCGCTACGGGAGCTGAGGTCATCTGCCTTGAGCTGCGGTCTTCTACGTTTTTCAGGCCATGGGCCCCTTGGTGGAGGGCGGCCTAGTGTCATGTATAATAGTAGGCCACTAAGCAATTAAAATTATTGGCATAATTATAGAACAAATTATGGCAATGTTTATTTTCAGACAATTCAATTTTCAGAAGTAAAATTGGAATCAAATAATTTGGATGACCCCCTCCAGTAGAGGACCGACCTTGGTTGAAGACCTCTGGCCTAGAACATTTTTGAAAGGGTATATTATAACCTCAACAGAAACATAAAAGGATTCAATCACTTTATGAGCAAGCCCCCGGTATAAAAGCCTATAGCCTAACGGGGGGAAGGGGGGGGGGGGGTAAAAGAATGATGGTGAAGCAGGATATTTCCTTTGGCTAATACATCAGCTGCCATTACAATTTTTATTTTGCCCCCTTATATAAACACATACAAATAAAACAGAAGACATAATTTACTTAAGGGAACTTTAATCAGAAGGGAACCTAAATACCCTACTGATTTTCAGGTATTTCCCTTAAAATGTCAAACGATCATTGTACTTATTTAGCCTGTTTATACCGTCCTAATTAATATAATAAAGAGATAAAGCCTACATGTGGCGCCACCTGCAGACTATTCCACGAGTAATGCAGTTAACCAGCATTACATGTAGGCTATTTGTTATGAGAACTGCAGCTTCAGAAAACATAGCTCCATTGGTTATACTCAATATTATGGTCTAATTAATTAGATTTTATAATTAAATACAGAAGTTTTTCATTTTACATCCTGTTACTTAGTTATACATTTGAGTAAAAAAGTATTAAAACTTAAATTTCCAGAAAATAAAAATATATATTATGGCTAGAAAAAAAAAAAAAACTGATAGTTTGAACCATTATCAGAGACATACTACTGGTAAAATTGAGGCCAATTTGTTTTCCTTTTTTTAGGATAGCGCAAGCTAAAATATTTTCAAATACTGCAACATTTTTTTTTAAAGCAAAATTATAAAATACATTTGAATGGGGTTTAAAAATATATATAAAAAAAAAAGAGACAAGGAATCTTTTTTTCTTTTTGTCATTACATTCACCCACATCAAATCCTTTTGTGAGGAAAACTCACATTTGAAAAAACTTTCCAAAGTTAAAAATGCCTTAGAATTATACTGTATGACATTGAGACATTGTTAGCACAGTCAAACTAGTATCAAAATATACAAACAACCTGAGCATACTTTTTTGTTTTTTTTTGTCCGTCAACATAAATGTGTGATCCGAGTGTCCACAATAAGTTTATAAAACCAAACGCAGATGTATTCCAGTTACGCCTCATTACCGTCTCCATCTATTATAGTGGTTGCCACGGGTGCCTGGCCTATCATCATGGTGTCGCTTGCTGCCTCTGCCACCATGTTGACGGTTGTTTCCCCTTCCCTCGTGGCGGTAGCCATCCCGGTTGTGGCTGCGTTGCTGGTGATGACCAGAACCTGTCTCATATGTGTGGCGATGGCCCCTGTTGTGGTGGCCGCCGCCGCTGCCATCCCACTGCCAATGGGGAACAGGGTCTTGTCCAGTTTCCCCTGCAGGATTTCCCCTCTGCTGTGGCCCGGGCAGACCCCCATTAATTTGCTGCATCTGCCACATCATGTTGTTCATCTAAAGATAGAGGACATATATATTAGCACACCCATTATGCAGCAAGCACTGTTGAAGTGATATTTGCTCTGCCTCTCGATGGGCAGGGTTTAGCCCCACTCATCCAGCAGACAACAGGATATACTTCCTTGCAGGTTCCAAATAGGAGTTCTAATAAAAAGTGGTATTCATTTATGTAAGCCTGGCCTACACTGTGCGCATGGCTAGACATCATCAAGAGGCAATCTCACCTTCACTCGAGTACTTAAGGTGAGAGCCTTACCTACAATCCATCAGCCTCAAACCATATTTGATGACAATTACTCAATGTGAATTAAATTGACTAAAATGTTACTGTCCCTCTCTTCATACCGGTGTACTGCTGGCAACAGCTGCAGTGCGATAATGTGGACTTGACTTCATTACTTCATGAAAAACTATGTAACTTTGTAGGCTAATGTATAATATTTCTGCAGAACATAACACTAAATAATGCTGGGGATACAGATATAACAAAACATTTATTAATTAAAAACAAAATATAATAATAAAAATAATATTATATAGGCTACAGTTTGAAGCACAGCTTGAAACAACAAACTAATCTATTTTCATGCAGCTTTCTGGCAAATATAATAAAGCCTAATGTGTGTGTATATATTAGAGTGTATGCTATGCAGGGATACATTTTGTAGGCGTGGGTCTAACAATTCTGCAGTAAACAGATTCATTCTGACATAATCATAATCCATAAATGACCGTTGATCATTTACATAACTATTACATAACTATTAAGGTAGTTTTAATCAAACCACTTTAAGACATAATTTAACCATTGTTTAATAGTAAATTGAATGTTAGCAGGTCACCACCTATTACATGGCTCATGACTTCCAGGTTTGAAGAGAACATCCTATTTGGGAATGAAAAATTATTAAAAATTAACTGAACTGTCACCGAGCTAGAGAACACTTCCATATATATAGAATTAAAGCATGGATTAGGAATATACCATTGATGCACCATAGTTGCCGTAGTTATCAGCCTAAGAACTTGATTATGACCTCAAGTAGTTCTAGCAATTTGTTACAGTATAGAGTTTCTATTAAATGTAATAATGTAAATTAATGTATGTAGCCCTAACAAGACAATATGTATAATTATCATAAACCAAGTACTGGGAACAAGTGGATGTTGTACTGTTGCTCATGAGATAGAACATTTACAATACGATTCAGAAAACAAACCAACTTTGCATGTAAAAAGGGGGAGTAAGATTACTTGCATGAAGTGGAAAAACATTATATTAACACTAGTATAACTAATATATTGCAAGAGTTTACCATGACTTGTTTCTGTAGAGAATTAGGAGATGGAAATGTCCTCTGCATTAGAGGAGGTGTGGTATACGGTGGAGAAGACAATAGGGCTTGTGATCTGTCAACATGAAGAACAACCACCGCTAATACAGAGTTGAGGAAGTGTTACACATATGGAGTAAAAAAAAGGTAACATTTTGACAAAAGTATCTTTTATTCCCAAAGTAATTAGAATTTTAAGTGAGGCTTAATTAACCAATGTTTAATATATAAAAAAAAATAACTATAGGAAGAATACCCGTGTTCAAGCTAAAAGAAACATTGCTCATGCCGTACTCACCTCATGCCATGGTGATCTGGGGTGTTAACAGGACTTGCATTTTGTGAATTGCCTGGGCTACTGCTATGACTGCTTCCTGTGATGGAAGAACGGGTGGTTACTTGATTATTGCTTAGTATTATGGCATTCCATTTAGTATGTGAAATTATAGTCCACAAATTTGCCAATACAAATATTTTGGTCAGTATATAGTTAATTTCTGTTATGTTGGGCTACATGACGTTCTGTGTGGTACTTATGTAATACATGCTCAGCTCTAAAAACAAATCACTTTTTTCCAGGGGAATAGCAACACAATGCCCGTGGGCACCTAGTCGCCCTCAGGGACAAGATGAGTCGCCCACAGCGCATGTTCTAAAAATAGCACTAGTCGCCATGGAGCTCTGTTTAAATGTTTTATCGAATCGTGTTTCTGTTCTTTTTGAATCAACACTTGCAATTATGTATCTTTGAAAATTACAATATTCACGTCTGGTCCCAAAGTTCAAGATTGTTCGCGTGCCAACAAACTCCATCTCACTCTTTTCTGAGACAAACTAATGGGAGCAGCTACAGTGGGGAGCTAGAAAAAAGTAAACAAAGAAAAATATGGCGGAGAAGCAAACAAAAATGTATTCTTTTTGCAATGACGGTGCAATTTGAGACACTAGGAGAGTGTCATGGGAACTTGACAGAGCAGCTGGACTGGGATCTGTGCAAGTGGCTAAGCATCCAATGAGATTCCGTGGACAACAGCAGTAGGCCTATAGCGACAGTGCAGGTGATGTTTATCCAAATAGTGTTTGATGGTTAGTACAATCAGCACATTATCTGAAGACGTGACAGTTAAAGGTGGAAGCGAATTGTAAACTAACACTTTGAATTCTAACAAATATCTCGTAGCATTTCACTAGCTTGCCCATCTCTCTGCATGTTGAAACCAATTATCTGGTAGGCTACTTCTACACAGCCCTAGTCTCAGCCTCTTCCATTCATTAGAACTACGTCACATAGGCAACTCTGTGCGGTACGTCTGATACATATACCCCTGTAAACTCGACACGGGACTTTGACTTTCAGGAAGTAATACTGTCGATATCCATTGGCAAACACTGCTCACTACAACAAAGCAGCTTTGCTTCACAATGTGTTTCAATGTGTGGGACGGTGCTACAGAAGGATTTTGATTTGAGCTTGAAGTTAACCAGCGTTTTTGAGAATAACGACCATGCATTTAATGGTTTCCTAAAAAAATGTGCAGAAGCTATCATTTGTACAGAAATGTAAGCCTAACAGGTTCGCCTAACAACAAATACTCATTCATACAAAACTGTCAAGAAAGATACAAACATATGATAATTCTACACTCAATATAAGATACAATTACCTAAGAAGAGCTCATATATCCAGATAGCAGATTAGCAAGCAAATTTTCACTTGTTCCATTGGCAGATTTATTTACATAGGAGCAAATATGACCTTGTATTCATAATTTTGTACTACTTATTTTTGAAGAGATTTTTCGCAGTGTTCAAATGTTAAAAACAGATTTAGATTAACACAAGTGTGTTGCATGCATCTGTGTTAAATTATTATTGTGAGGAATTATTACCAGTAACCTAACACGTGATTATACAGTGTATTTACTACATGAATATGTATTATTAGTATTATTAATAAGGTGAATCACTTAACTTTCTTATTCAGGACATTTCAAACATGTAGCCCTTCATATTACTTATATTAAATGTTGGGCAGCAACTACTGGAATATGTATTTTTCCAGTAACTAGTAGTGTAACTAATACATTTTTACAAAACAGTAATAATATAGAGATTACAAATCCTAGTAATGCTTCATTACTGAGTTGCAAGAACGAGATTTCTGAGATTTCCTCTATCAAACATAGGGTAGGCTAAGCACGTCCAATCATCTGGTTTGAGAGCCTGCAATGTTTTCACTTTGGCTGATTGTTGAATGAATATATTTTAATATAGACAGACACACATATAAACTGACAGCGTAGCCGTAGACACATTATATTATTTGGAAAACTAGACCCCTGTGATAAATAGCCTACGTGTATTTACCTGATCTGAACTGAATGCTGATATTTTTACCGAACAGCGAACTCCCGTTCAGCAATTGTATGGCATATGGGACCGAATCCTCATGCTTGTACACGGCAAAGCCAAAGGTTTTTTGTTTCCCCTCGTTGTCCTTTGGAATTTTTGTTTTAACAAGAGGTCCCGCCTGCAAGTCATTAGAGAGAAAAAAGGAAGCAAGAGAGCAAGAAAACACAATTTCAGGAAAAGCACAATCAATCTAGGCAAATCCATTAACGAGTCAAAAAAACACCGTACCAGTATATTAGGTGGCAAAAGTTTTTTAGCAGAGGAAATATTGACAAGTCAACAACAGACTAAGCGCCAAAGCTAACACCATAAGCCACAGGGAGGTATTACGGAACAACACGCAACATGAGACATTAACTGCACCTGCAAAAACAGTTCAAACAAAAGCTCTTCTGTCACACGTAGGTCCAAATTCCTGATGAACAATGTACGATCAGCTTCCTCTTCTATACCCATTGTAATTTTAACACCCCTAGCACTCTAAAAAACGTAAACAAGCCCTGCGAAATGTATACGGCCTTGCAATGCCGTAAAAACGTTCCTGCCGTTTCACGCAAGCTTTAGTCGTAAATGTCCTCTTCTTTGCT
>JAODUH010004893.1:0-10433 GCA_027564835.1 Typhlichthys subterraneus | reverse complement strand
GTGACTCATTGATTGGCTGTTGTGGTTCCTGTGATGACCGAGAGAGGATGCCTCATTTCCCAAACTCGTTTCAATGCTTAGTCCTTATTCATCCGAATTCTCAAAGATGCCTCCCCCGGGGCATGCTATGCAGGCCAGACCCCATCTGGAGGACACGCACTGCGATGCGCCCATCAATATATTGACTTTATGAGCGAGGGGAACGTTAAAACTATTACATCAATCTAAACACCGACAAAACGCAGGGTAGTGAATCTGTGATTGTCCTTTACACAGCCGAATACGTAGAATGTAACGTAAAGGTTTATAGACTATTGTTTCAGCCTGGGATATTTATCCTGTTTTTTCCATAGATTAACATTTTTATTTCTTTACGTTTTCTAATTCATCATGTCAGGTTTAGTGGGAGCATAGAACTGTAAATTATGGTGTGAGGTAATAGACGTTCAATGTGAATGAGAGCTGCCCTTTACTCACTGACCTTGGGCATTCCTTTCTCTTAAGATGAGGTCTGAAACACACCAGAGCATATTCTGTCTTTTGGCTGGGTAGGATTTGGCTCAGAATCAAATCAACAGCAGAAGCAGAGAAGCATATTTTCTGGAGAATATATGGCTCTGGCAGAAATGTTTCAGTGCTTCCACCCCCAACCGATCCCTTTTTGTAATGTACTCACAAATGTACTGTAACAATGTATGATTCTCTTGAGGGGTGCCATTTCCAAAAGGTTATAAGCACTTGAGCAGTTTAAATCAATAGAGACAGGAAGTATTGTGGCTTACTCTTAAAAAGAAAATAATTGCTTGTTGTAGAACGGCTTTCTCCTTCCCTTGAGACCCAACGTCACAAGCCTCATAGGACGTGGCTTATAAGACTGACCAGACCAAATCATTAACACAATATCCCTTCACAAATTCTAATGCAAAAAACAAATGTTTAAATCTGAGCCCCCTCATTAATCAATCTGTTAGAAACACTCATTAATACAAGATGTCTTGGACAAATCAAGAAACACAGCACCTCTTAATATGTATCAAATGGTGTTTATTTGCTATGTCCTTCTCATTATACACAGTCCTAACATTTTTTTAGCTACTTTTAAAACAATACTTTAGACCACGGTGCTGGGACATTGCACTGTAGGTGAAAAGTCAGGCTTTTGAACCACAGTGGCAATAATACAACAATTTGCACAGAAGATGCCCTGGGTCATATTGGGTGTTTTTTTCCCCCATAAGGTTGTACCATCCAGACAGTCTAACGGTATGAGAGTGGGAAACGAGTTCAGGAAGAAAGAAAGAGAGAAGAAAAAAAAAAAAAAAAAAAAAAAAAAAAAAAGCAACTGGAAAAATTAGTTTTCTATATTTTAGATCTAATCTATAAAGTACAAAGCCATTTGGAATAATTTACAGATATAATGTAATCCTTCAGTGCAGTCAATCAAAACCTTATATATTAATAGAGGAATATCCAATCATTACATTTCATCACTCTGATGTAGTTTTAACACATCAGAGATTACACAAAAAAAAAAAAAAAAAAAAAAAAGTAAGCAACAATTTGAATGCATCAACCAGTTTCATGCTCCATGCTTCTACTTTAAATCACCTCACGGTACACATTTACTGCATTTTAATGCTTCTGGAAGAGAATGACATGAGCCTATGAGAACTGCAGAGAGAAACAATATAGGCACTCGATGCACACTCTTCAGTTTAAAGCCAAAAAATCCTGTAACAGTAATTCACAAGCCCAGAAACAAATTTAAGAGGGTCCCATTAAGTCACAACGTAAATGTTACAGCCATACAACCTTATGCACGTAATATTAAAGTGAAAATGACAAGATTAAAGCCAGAGCAAATTCATAGCAATCTTTATTGTACTTAGAAAGCCACTACTTTATAGTTTTGTTTTTTAAACCATTTATAAACAGGGAATAATGAGAGACAAGCTAACTGTCATGCCTTTCCCAGCAGGCGCAATGCAAAATAGGATGGGCTGAAATGGTATGGGGAAAGATACATAAAGTGCTTTTGTCAACAGTTTTATTTTTATTATTTTTTTTTCCAATAGAAAAAAATGTTCAAAACAAAAAGGTGAAGGAGTCATGGCGATGGGAAGAGGCAGTGCATGTGGAAGGGAGAGGAGAAGGAAAGGTGCTGCGTAAGGGGCAGGAGGAGCGTGGGTGTCGTTCATCGTTCAACAAAACAAAAATGGAAATTAAAAAAAGCATTCTGAAGGTGGTAATTATCAGCAGTTTCAACCCAGGATGAGGCTGGACTTGCCGCCGGGCGGGTTTCTCCGGCCGCCGGCGGAGGCTCCGCTAGCAGGGGCCCCGGCGTCTCCCGACGGGGCGGACGGCTGTGGCGTCTCCTTCTGCTCCTCGCAGTCCCCCTCTGCCCTCTCAACACACTCTGCAGCGCCCACACAAACAACACAAGCTGAGCCGCTTCCAAAGCACTGACCGCAAGACTGCATTTACAAACAACATTAGACCGCTACGCGGAGAGGCTCAACAGTCGCTAGCTTGCTTTCATTTAGAAGAGATAGGCAGCCCTACAAGAAATGATATGCCATGACAAGTGTACTGCACAAACATTAAGAATGTCCCTGAGGGTCTCCCCTACACCAGTGGGTCTCAAACTGGGGTCAGAAAAATCTGTGTGAATTAATTTGTGCGCGTAATAATCCAGTTTGCACACAATCAAGTGCTTAATATTAGTTTACAATTCACCCATGTAAAAGGTTGAAACACAGCTCTGCAGTCATGGACGTAATACGATTCTGCTCGAGCTGCAAGACATTTCTTAGGATACATTCCCTACTAGGATATAGTACCAGAAACAACTTCAGAAATGTTAGATAAACAATTATACCATTACTACCAGGTAGAGCTTGAGATCTCCGCCGGGTCGGTCTTAATTTCTCACACTTCACCAGGCACGTTGGGTTCGGGATGAATTTACCAATTAATACAAATTATTTGCAGCGTGTTTAAGCAACTTGTCGTAGCTCATTCACATCTGATACGTGGTTACTTTGATGGATGCTGCAAAAATGGATGCTGCTGAGGACGTGAATACGTTTAGCCTATATAGGCATACATTTGCTCCAAGCAGTTTTCATTAATAAATAACATTAAGAACAGGCAAGAATTTAATTTAATTCTAACTATACAAGATTTAGGCTGCATCTCTGTGCTTTGTTGATCATTTCTATGACAACTAGCGTGTCATTTTCCTAACTCCTGGCTAAACATCGTAGTAAAAACATTGATCTTTTCTTCAAAATCACTATCCAGCAAGCTGTTTAATATACCACTTAGTGCTGCTGACTCATTTTGTACCATCTAAAGCTTTACGCCATCTGATATGCACAGTGATGCGCAGCATATGGACATTGCCTGGGAACGTATTAAAAAAATAAAAATAAAGAAAAGAACCGGGCTGTAATCCGGTTCGGACTTCAAAAAGCCAAAAACACGTTCGTGTTCGGTTCGGGCTCGGTCCATGTTGAGTTTAATTTTTCAGGCCCGATTAAAGCTCTATTACAAGGAGGTTAAAAACAATAACACCATATTTTCATAAAATACAAGGTGCTCAAAAAAGACAAATTACAATCAAATGACAGAAGATGCAATCAATTAAGGTCAACCCTGCTGCATTTGACCCTGGGGTGTGTCTGTATCACAGTGCTACAAGACTAGGCTCATGCAGCCACAGAGCCGTTTAGGGCTGAGTTAACATGCAGCAAAGGGAACACTAAAACACTTTACATCTCCTTGATCAAATACGTGAAACTGTTGCTGTGATAAAAGCACAACACTGGAGGGGAAAGCGTCTGTGTTCTGCATATTTACAAGTACGCCCGTAAATCTACATCGATTACTGAATGTACACCCAAATGTGCAGTTAAAACCTCTACATTATCAGGAGAGCCTTCACTACTGCGAACATGAACCGCCGGGGTTAATAAATAGTTTTCCATGTAGCGGTCTGGCATCAAACACCACGGTTGCTTGACTGTCACGGCATTATAGCAAGGCAAAGCAACATCAAAGAGTTGACATGAGAACACGATGAATGCCTGTTTCAGGGAAAAGAAAAGGACTTGGTAGTGTTGATACAATCTTCGACTTGGTGTCAATGTGACGCCATCTTTTGTTTTTCTTGAAAAGCAATGCTATATACACACACACACAATATTTTAAACATTAATCATTTGCAGCTAATGACATCACACTATCTCTATTTGAGTTGTAATCCAAGCTCTTATGTTTGTTGTTGATATGTTAAACGAAGCATTCGTTTTGGTCTGAGATGCTGGTGCTCTCGGATGAGATCCAGTGGCAGTGACATCATATAGACACTTTAATGCAGAAATGAGCTGATCCTCTGTGATATTCCACGAGGCCACTCACTGCAGACACTGACTAATAAGTAATGCGCTGCTGTTTAAAAAAACGGGGGGGGGGGGGTTGGGCTGGGGAAAGAGGCAGGTAGTTCTACATCAGGAAGGAGAGGAAATGTGTGCTCACCCTCGTTGGCTTGTTCCTGGCCGTTCTCAACCTGTAAACAAAAACATGCAAACAGTGAGCCACGTATCGCTGAACCACATTGTCAGTGTGTGCGTATCAGAGCACCATATAGACCAGTAGTTCACTGACTACATGCAGGGCTGAAGGCAGCCACAGCTTATAAAGCCAAATGCAGGATGAAGCCACAATGACTCATCGTAGTCTCAAGACCACCTCACGCCACAGGGATCATTAGAAATGTCAGCCAGAGTACAATACATATCCATGGAAACTGTGTGTGTCTCTAGAGCCATTATTCCAAATCACCACCGCAGACCTCATCTAGAATTACACACTACGCCTTTGATATCAGCCACCCAAAGCTGCTAAGGCTTTGTTTAGTAAAGCAAACCGGAGAGGTGAGGGTACCTCTCGTCTCTGGTTCCAGACCAGGGCCGCTCCAGAGTTGTGGATGGTGATCAGCTCCGGCTCGGGGTTCTTGGGGAAGAGGAGGGGTTGCTGGCACCGTCTCAGGGGGGCGGACGGCTCTCCGCACAGGGTCCCCTGGGCCGATCCCGCTGAGGAGCCAAGAGGGCGAAAGAGAGCGAGAGCAGAGTGTGTTGAGGGCGCCCGCCAGCGGTAACATATTGTAAGGCACCCCACCCCCCCTTCAGATCTTCGCCAGGACAGACAGCCCAGCCCATGTTAATAGCCCTGGGGTTTTTGTTAAAATCAATGGCAAACAAGCACACACAAAATACAGAAAGGATAAGAAGATACACGCCTTCGTTTGTATTGTGTGGAATAGGCTTTACACAGTATGGTTGAAACAAAGACATTATTGCATTGAGGTACTAAACTGCACCTGTACGGTGGGCACTCTACTCCCCTGTTGCAGGCTCACATTCTCTATGCCTTTCCCTACAGCTACACTCACTTTATATACAGTAGAGTGACTGGGGTGAGGAGAAACGTGTAGTTCCGTGGGGTAGTAATATACACAAACAGAGAAAACACGCGAGATGTGGTTGGGTGACACCACTTGAGACTGTGACTTAGGGCTATCACCAGGCTGGATATTGATCCATTTATCCTAAAGCTCACCCTAAAGGAATAGTGAGCCATGAAATGACATCTGACCAAACATTGCTAAAACCCAGCGGCTAACATTTCCAAATCTGAGCCTACGGCAACTAGAAATGCCAAGAACACATCCAGACACACAGTCGGAGCCAAGACTCACAAAACCCCACATCGCCAACATTCTCCTGAAGATGAAAGGGCAATAAAACCCTGCGTTTGGCCCACTGCAGGAAATCCGTCTGTGCGCACACAAACCCCACATAAGGTAACAACTGTAGTCCACCGAGCAGGAGGACAGATTGCCTATGACATGAGGGGAGCTGAAAAAGGGGAGGGAGAGGAGGGGTGGCCATTTTGGCCAGTAGACGACTGGCTGGCTGTTAATGGAGTGAAGTGAATCAGCATTGTCGAGCCGCCCCCGTGACCAGACAACGGTGCCTTTATCACAGGCTGCATTACTTAGGCTAATCAATTCTCCACACAGAAGTGAACAGACCACGCTCCAACTAGAAAGACAGACCAGAATGTGTGGGACTATGTCATCATAAAATGTAGCCGTCTAAACTTATAAGTAACTTAATGAATACAATGAATGTAAATATTATGAAGACTATCCAATGTAAACAAGCTTGGAGACTTTATAAAAATAAATAAAAAAGTATCAGCCGTACGGTAGCCAGTGTCCTCCACTGACTACCAAGTACTGTGCGGCAGGTAGCCTAATGCCTTGGGGTGGATATAGTTCGGGTTTTATACGATTCCGGTTCCAAATTGATACTTTTAAAACAGTTCCGGTTCCAAAACAGTGCCACATTATTAAGAGTCAGTTTGTTGACTGTTTCTAAGCTGCCAGCGCTAGTCACTCATAGTAATTTGTTGACGGTTCCTTAGCCAACAGCGCTGGTATTTGTCATGTTTACACTTTTAACAGGACTTATTGATAACAATAAGCCATGTAACTATGTCTTTTGAGATTAATTTAGCCTTCAGATGAACAATATTTCGCTCAATATAAATTAAATACCGGTATATCGCCCAGACCTAATAGACAGCCCGTACTGTCCTCTTTGTGACACCCAGGAACGGGACCACAGTCGGCTTTATTTAGTTTGAACATAAGATCGCCAGCATCACACGTAGTTCTTGTGTAGCCATGATTGACAAATACTTGACCGGCCGGTGTTATGTCCCTACTGGTTTCCAATCGCATGCATGTGGTGTTTACGATTGTGTTTATTTAGCAGCACTCTGGCAGCAGGTTCAACAACTCCACACACAATATTACACAAAGTTTCAAGTGTTCATTACCATATTCGCAAATAGGTTTATAATAATGAATAGCCTATTACAACCCACTATTAACCAATTATATCATCAGTCATGTAACATTTTGCAGCCGTGATTGACAACTTCTTGACCCCTCCTCCCCGACCACACATGTTCTCACGCCAGGTTGTGAACGACAGCATATGGTGATTGGTCGGTGTCATACGCATGTAGTGTTGCCAGTCTCCCTGCCACGACACGTCAAGAATTTATCTTACAAGGTTTGTTTAATCTGACATAGTTACCATCGTGGAATACAAAAAAGTTGTATAGTCTGATCCTGGCATAAGGGCTTTTGAATAAACCCACAACAATGGCATCTGAATACCTCTGAGTCCCAACAGACAATCTGCCCAAACACAATATGGACAAATGGTCATTTTATGCTTATACTTGACTCAGGATAAAGTATGACATCCGCACATTCCACCAGCCAAAGTGTAGCACTGCTAGGAGAGTGTATGTCTACACAATCGGTGTGAGAGACTACGTTTGTTTTATAGTAGGGTTATAGTGCCTAAGGTTAAGTGTGAAGAACGGATATAGACCCCAACACAGGGTTGCAGCTTTGGCAGAAAGTATTTTCCACAAGTCCGCTAGATTTATGTATACATTCCTTAATCAAATCCTCTAGAAATTCAAGATGATCTATCTACACAAGGTATGACAAACCAAAGAAACATCTGTCTAGCTATATAGGGAGTTTATATCACCGTACAGCTAAAACAGACAGAAGGAATAAACATTTAACACATTTAAAAACCAGACCAATATCCTCATCCAGGTGTATCCGTGGGACTTTGGCTGGCCCAAAACTGACTTTAAGCGAGACAAGGTTAGCAGGAACGTTTTTGGTTAGCATAGCAACAGATGCTAAATGGATTGTCTGAGAAAGACATTTTTAAAAAGGGGAAACTTTGTCTTCATCTTCTCATCTCTCCCAAATGTGGGCCATCATTTGTGATATAAAATATAAAACATAATCAAGTTCTAGCAATCTCCAAACAAATGACTACAGCACTCGAGCGCCATTAGTCACATAAGCACTCCAACTTGCCAATAAGCTGTAATAAAATTGTGTCCCAACTACTGTTAGAGCTGTATACATCTCAAAATTTAGTCATATTTTACTTTATTTCACAGTGCTGGTTGGAAACCAGTGTTGGTTTCCATTATAATACATTGTTTCAACAGTGAATATTTTAACTGTTTAGATTACATTTTTTGACCACTGTCGACGAGGTCCAAATCCAAATTAAGGGTGAATTCCACATTTGTTATGACTAGCCAACTTGCTACACATTGGAAGATGTCGGCCTACAGTATTACTCTGCTCGCAAAGGTTGACACGGAGTGAGCATCTAGCTTGTTGCTAGGATAAACTATAGATATATAATAAACTAATAAGCACAAAGCGCTTTCCAACACACGGTTGATGCAGCAGTATTATATACAGTCTTGCAGAATCAATATAAAGTGAGATTTTCCAACGCTCTAGTTGTTTAGCCTTAAAGTAAGGCTGAACGATTAACCAAAAAGTAATCGAAATTCAGAACATCTAACCGACGTAATTTTCCTATGTCGTTTTTTTTAGATTTGCTAAAAATCCTGTTCAATCGTGAATAGGAGGACGCGTGTTTCATAAGCCTATTTGTCGGGACCCGCAGACACTCCTGACAATCCCATGCACATCAATCAATGAGCAGTATCTATTGAGAAAACGCTGCCGTTACTACTGTAACCACCATTAGTATAAACCGCGACAGATGTAAATCAAAACTATACTTTACGTCAACGTCGATTTTTGAAGGGGCAAGTGCAGGAAGATTTTACTTGCCCGACAAATATCCCGATTAAAATGTAAATGTCCATAATGAAAAATATACCTTCAGTATAGGCAGACATGTATAACTTGTTACGTCATTTTAATTAATTATTCAGTTTAAAAATAATGTAGAGTGCCAGTGCATGCACCGTAATAACGCTGATTCCATCGGTGTGTGCGGTGCATTCTGGCTCTGACACGGGTTTGTTCTAATCTCTATAGATGTCAATTTACCGGGAGCATTTCAGAAGCAGAGCGCAGTGAGGAAGATGGATTGGAGAGATCAACAAAAACTATACTACTTTGCCTTTCCAACACTGACTTAGTTTTAAAGGATGATAATTAGCCGATAGGTAACTCATTTCAACTCCAAAAACTACTGCATAAAAACTCCACATCTTGTACTTTCTCGAATTGTCCTTAAAAAGAAACGATAAAAATGGCTTTTAACAACGCCTTTACACCAGGCAAAGGCAGTAATTTACTGACCACTACAGCCACTTACGATTGAGATGAGCACAGTGCATTTTCTGTAGCCTACTAAAGCATTTATTTAGAAAATTGTTTAAAAAAATACAGCAATAGTAGGTCTAGCCTATATACAGCGCTTTAACACACGTTTGAAAAGCATAGGTAGCCTTAAGCGATTGGGAAACCGTGTAAGCGTAGGCTGATCTGACATTTAATAGACTGAAATATAACCCAATATGCATGATTTAACTATTGCAGTGTGTTTTAACCATTCACTGCCAAGCTCATCTATGCCCATCTCCACTATCATTCAAGTTAAAAAATTCTCTGCTTTGTTCGGGGGAAACTGATTTATTGACTTCAAAATAAAAGCTCCGTAAAATATACAAATCTCTATAAAATAAGTCTCACTTTAGTTTACATGTAGCAGGTTATTGTGAATGTTTGTCAAATATTCAACTTAAATAATCAACTATAGGCTACTGGTAACTTGTAAATAACCCTTGGTTATATTTAATAGTTGACCTGATGGACACTATAGCCAAGCTACAACTAACCTATATAGAAATAGGCTACCATATGTAATGTATTGCCATCTTGTTTCTTATAAATACAACGTGATACAGTTAGTGTAATCTCAATTTCATTTTGTGATTTTAAGAAATTTACTAGTATTCCTCTATTGCAGCACACATTCTTTAGTCAAAGGGGGAAAATGCCTTCAGGTATTCACACTATAAATTTCACTATTTTATTTCCCGGACAAGGAACTTCTATACTCGGACAAGTGAATGACAAATGTACATGACAATGCTTAATGTCAAGCCCTGTACTGTATGCTGGGATATAATATTTGGTCCATATTGCCCAGCCCTACTTTAAATTACATACTGTCGGGGCCGGGAAGGGGGGAGGGTGTGGGGGGGGGGACGGGGGTGGGGGGTTACGATGCATATTGAAGGCAGCAGGGGACAGGCTCTTCTTGGAGAGAGTGACATACATTTTTCATGTTGGCGTCTGCTGTACACTTTCTGTGACCATCGTTTTGAAGACATCTTGAGACCCTTAAAGTCCCATGTGCAGTGATTAGGGTTGGGTATCGTTTGAATTTAATCGATTCCGGTTCCGATTCCGCTTATCGATTCCGGTTCTTATCGATTCCCGATTTCGATTCCATTCTTTTTGGGAGAAGAAATACAACATATTTCAA
>JAODUH010004892.1:0-10433 GCA_027564835.1 Typhlichthys subterraneus | reverse complement strand
CTGGGCCTGGCTCCAGACGGGGGCCCCGGGCTTCCTCCGGGCAGGGTAACCTCTCCTCTTGAATGATCTTTCATAGGTCTTTCGTTGAGCATGTGAACTTTCTTTGATCTTTAAAACATTTCTCTTAAAAAGAAAAATCTATTTTTATCATTGTCAAACCATCAATCTGCCAGATCTCAGTACTAGTAGATGGTTTGTCTCATCTGATGAAGGTCTCATTGTGAAGCCTCTGCACGATGACAGCGGTAGATACGATTCAGAATGTTCCTGTATTTGAAGACCGCTGTTTGTGTGTAGACAAAGGCTGGGTTCTTTTTACCAATAATAGAACTTTTTCTGCCCAAGGCCTCCGTGTCTGTTCCACAGTGCTTGACACAGTGAACAATAGTAATAGATCAATACCGCATGTGGCTTTGTGGAGAAACACCTATTTAACTGTCCTATTGAATATGTCTAGCTTCAGCAGAAACAATGTAAATATTTAACGAGAGCCCCAGATCACAATGGTGTTAAGCAACATCTGAAACTGTTTGACCCACCCTAGACCCACTAAAGCATGCTCTGTTTGTATGCATTTACTTTGCAGAGACCTTTTACTGTATGCCCCAATCAAATATTTATGTTCTAATGGTCTAGATGACGGAGCCTCTTTTTCTCCACGCTAATGGGACATTTGTCCATTCTTTTTTTTCCCTTGTGTAGGATAATTAGACGAGCTGTAGAGAGTTAGGACGCATATTGTCTGACAGAGGAGCAGTCTACTTTACAATGGAAACACTGTGGTTAGGACAGGGAACGCGCTGAGATCATTCGGTGCACCGAGCTGTTTAAGCTGTTAAGGGCTAACGGCCCGTAACAATGAAGTATTGTTGCGTTGTGTGCATGTGTCTTTTAAGACGTCTAGTGCCGACATCAAGCCGTGTGTGTGTGTGTGTGTGTGTGCGTGTGTGCCTGCTAACATTATGTACCCATCTTTCTGATTACCCTATGTACACTTGTTCATCTATCTGCAACTTTGTGTGCATGCGTGTGTGTGCGTGCGTGTGCATGTGTGTTCATCTGCTGCTGTGTGTTTGGCAGTTTAGGGTGTGAAGGCCAGACAGCAGATAACAGCATTATAGTCTGCTCCGACAGCTGTAAAGACCCGTACATCAAACTGCTAAGAGGTGATAAGACATCATTGGACCAGACCAGGGAGAAACCACACACCAGAGTTTGGGTTGGAATGTGTGTGTAAGGAGCTATACGACAGTGCGGAGATATACGACAGACAGTCTTCTGTTTGCATAAATGTTCCCACATACAAGTCAAGAAGACGTATTAAAAATACATTACACACATACATTGCAATACATACTACTGGAATGGCACTGAAGTGCCAGAACCTGGGATAAATATAATGAAACGTTATACAGATTACATTTCTTTCTTTATTTTTTTCCTATTGTTGTTGTTTTGGCTCTGTTGGACATTGGCTTGCACAACAGCAGGGAGAAACCTATACCCATGGTTTGTCTTCTCTCCTCTCTGGGAGAAAAATTAAGAGTAAGAACCAGTCACCTCAGTTAATCCCCTTCCTCTTTGCTCTGGTATCTGTCTAAACACTGTACGTACTGTGTGTGTGTTTGTGTGGGCGTGCGCGCTTATGCTGTATTCTAGCATGGCCTGTAACCATACATGTAACAATAGGTGGAAATATTGTACAAGGGGCTTGCAATGAGAAACAATGTAAGATAATATGGGTTGCCGGTCAAGTACCACTAACTTCTGTGAATGACGGGTTCATTTATAGTGAATGTCTGAAGGAACAGTACAGTCTGCTCTGATGCAGTTGGTTTGGAGACACATTTGATAATTAGATCCAGGCTCCTACTGTATCTGGCAGACAAACACAATGGAGTTTAGAATCTAAATGAGTGTCACAATCCACTACGTCAATCTAGCATTCACTTTTAGCTGCTGACTCGCATATCTGACTGATCTTTCTCGAGACTATCGGTGGAATTGGCTCTGAGGTGTGAAAGCAGGATTTATTAGGATGTTCAGATCAGGAGCTCGTATGGAGACAGGAAGCTCAGCAGTACTCTTGTAAAGTTCGCACAGTGAAATAACACTAGCTCAATGTTTATTTATACACTGTGCTTTACATGGGAGCAGTAAAACACCATACAAATAACAGGCAGTAAAATCCAACATAAATAAATGGATTAAACAACTCGATAAACAAAAATAATAGCAGGTTAGGAGCAAAGGAAATATTAAATATTTATATTTTATTATTGAACAGTTGCGGGATGGAATTCTACAGTCTGGTAACTTTGTGTTGTCATACTGTAACTCAACAACCGCTACTTCTGGCCAGGCTGTATTATTCAGTTAAAATGTTTTATAATATTACAAAATGAGCTGGACAACTTGGCAATAACACAGAATCACATCTAGCAGATCACATGCTGATACACACTGTATTGAACAATTGTCCATTCATGTGTATACTCATATACATACATGTATGCTTTGTTCAATCGTGCCGTACATGATACAGAATAGTGGTGTGAATTGTCATTGTAATGTCCTTTTAATTGGAGGCAACATGCTAATTTTTAACAACTAACAATGTATAGACAATATACATATGTATTATGCAACAGTTAGTAATGTTGGTAATTTGAATGGACAAGAGGCATCCCATGAATGAGAGTTTTGAGTGGCGACTTTTGTAAAGCGGAGGGGGCTGATCCCATAGCATTGTATATAAGAATCACCTTTATGTTGACCAGAAGGCCATGCAAGTCTGTGCAATGTGTTGTTAGTGACACGCACGCTTAAGAGACCAGTACTGTTCTACATGATTGATGAATTACGTTGCTCTCTTCACGCCGCTTTACAGGTTCTAATAACCGTTATTTATATCAGCTATCTTAAAAACTTCGCAAAGATGAACACATTTCTAAAAATAACATTTAATATGAATGGACATCAGCAGAGCATACAAAGTATATTGCAGTGTGACATGTAAACCTACACAAAAAACCAAATATCTGATTAAATAAACAAATCATAATGGCGCTTGTAGAACTGTTGTATAAAAGCAATATCACACTCGAGGTTATGCTAACAATGCTGAATATATCATCAAATCAGTAGGCTGTGAAATGCTCTATGCCTATAAGAGAATGATATATAGACATATACAGTAAGCATACAATGTCTCTGGAATTGTTTGCATTCTCACCTAGAACCCAGCAGTGCTCTTTCAGGTTCTCATCGACACAAGGACCAACCAACCGTGTTGTGTTTTGATTTGCTCTGAGTCAACTGTGTGTGTGTGTGTGGGTGTCTGTCTGCGCCCACAACACAACGCACACCTTGCTCACTGAGACACTATACCTTCGCTCTGGGCAGATGGCAGACGAGACACCCCGATGAGAGCTCTGCTTGTCGCCTCGCCTTCAGGCCTTCAGACGCTCTTTTTCTCCCTGATTTATGAGTGCTGTTTTCCTGGCGAACGCCATGGTGGGGGGGGGGCGTCTCCTGCCTGTCATCTGACACTCTGATGTTCTTTGTAAGATGTACCGTTCTGCTTTATGAGCTGATGGTAATGTGTGTCACAGAAGGCATTCTTTCCATTTTTTATTTTTCCTTTTCTCTTCTGGTGCAGGTGGCCATCTTTCTTTTGATATTCCATGTGCCATCAACGCCGTATGGTCATGAGGCCTCCTTTGCATCTTGGGCCCATGAGGGATGGAGGACGATGGAATGAGGGAATAGGAAGAAGACACACTAGCTGGGTTTACATGGACACTTTTTTTTATTCTTTCTGAATGGAATCGATCGAACCGATTGAAGATTTTGGGTTATCTGTTTACATGGAATGTTATTTAATCGGGTCTGGTGTTGACATGCGCTGTCGAAGTTTATTGGAATAGATGTTAAACATGCACACGTTAGGCTCTGTTTTGTAACGTGTCCCGCTAGCAAAAAAAAAAGCTAAAACCGGCTAGACTATAGTTGTAGGCATGTCGTCGGGAGAGTGAGGCTATTTGTTTGACTGGTGGAGAGATGTATGGCTCTAGGTGAAGTCACCGTACTATCTCCCACTCACTTCTTTGCACGTCTCAATTGTTTTGTCCAAACTTTGTAGAGTGGCTGTGCAGTAAAGCCAACCGCCTTGTTCATTTGGCCACAACAGTAGCCGGGGCATGCGCAGAAGAAAGTTTTAACAGTTGGTAGAATGGTAGATTATTCTTTCAATCTGGTTATGGAAACAGTTATACTACCCCTCTGCTTTGGATTTAAATTTGTATCGGGTTGTCTCTTCCGATTGAGGTGTTCATATTGAGCATTTTCTTTCAGGTTGGGCTTTTAGCCCAATTACAATCGAAATTATAGGATCCATGTTAACGCAGTTACTGTAGTGAGACGCCTAGATAGGTTTTTTTACCAGCTGCATCACCTTTTTTAAATTCCCCCAGTTAACAGATGCTGAGTGTTAGGTCAGGGTAAATATTTGCCTCTTCAGTCTGAACAAACGAGTGAGGTTGGAAACACGTGGGCGGCAGGTTAACTGAAGGTCAAGCTGCTCTCCCTGGCTAATCAAGATGCTTGCCTAGCACCTGTTACAGAGATTATTGTCTGAGGGAAAAGTAAGAGAAGGCTTGTAGCGATCAGAGTCCTTTGTTCTTGTGTCAGTATATGCAATGTGTTGTCCTCCTGTTTTAATTGGCAAGCCATAGTGTAATTGGTCATTGGCAGGAGAGGAGTTTTGAAGGGCACTGCGGTTTTTACAGAACACACCTCAACTGTGTGCAAGTGTGTGTGTGTGTATTGTTGTTCGCGCAGCTAAAGTCACTCTATATTCTGCCACTAGCACAATAAGCACACCAGCATCTCGGAACAAAACAAATGCTCTGTGGTCTACGCACACACACACGAGCACACACATTTAAAACCTCGTATTTTATGGGTAGGATTTGAGAGTTACAAGAGATAACTAATTCATACTTTTAATTTTAAAAGATTTTAAAAATCAACACCCCAAAATCCCACCTGCTCCTCCTCTTCTCCCTCCCTCTGGAGTCCGTTGGTCTGCCATTGGTTTACATCTGTTGTAGCTGTGTGTGGATTATCCAAAAAGAGGCTGTATAACTTTTGTAACAGATTACACTAAATGTATAGCAACTGCATCTCCCAATCAGGAAAAATAAAAGAATATCCTGAAAAAGAACTGAATGCAAAATTAGCGCCATTCAGAACCTGATCATGAATTCATTAAACTTGACCAAACCAAACATGTCCTCATTAAATTGTGTGTTATTACTGATATGGCCAATGAACCAGAGCCCTTTGATAAAGCTAATTTAAAAAAATAATTTTAGACGTTATTAGGTTTGTCTCTCGCTTCCCAGTTGCTTATCTCTTGTCTTTTAATTAGATATATTGTATCCTTCCAGTAAGTTACTTACTCCATGCAATATCACCTTTACTCTCTGAAATACTGCGTATAAACTGTAAATATGGACTTCTTAATGCTTGGTTTCAGCCCACATTGAAGCTCTCTGTGAAGTCTAGATGACCACATTCTAGATGATTTTGTGGAAAACATCAAGGTGTAGTATAAGTAATACTGGCAGTGAAATCCCTGTTCAACAGCCAGGAGGAAGACTGAGTCCAATTAACTTTTTTTCTTTAATTGATTAAAGTGAAAAGTTTATGCAAGGCTGCCTGTGGGAATGTACAGCCCAACCAAGAAAGGGTTATGGAATTGGGTTGCGAGAAAGAAAGGTCTTGTGTGACAAATGCTCTCTCGCTTTCTGATTTATTGAGGATGAGAGAGAGCGAGAGTGCAAGCGCTCAACTCTGGAAAATATAGATGATTTATTAAAATATAAAATGATTTTCTTTTGGTCAGCATGTTTTCCATAAGAAGGCTTGCCGATTCAACATCCCACAGGCTTACCCATTAACTCAACTTGGCCTTATCTGGAAGCCTCCGGAACAAAAGATACTTAAGAGGTTTATTTTTTTCCATTTTGGTGATTTTTCTCACTTCATTTTAAGAGTCACTTTCAGGCAGAATGAAATACTGTAGCTGATGTACACTTTTACACTGTTTAAGAGTAGTTTATGAAGAACAGTGCCATAACATCATCAAGGACAGTGTTTGTGCAATTAGAAGGATACTACTTTATTTCTGCCATAGCATTGGGATGATGAGAACGGTTTTGAAGATTGCGCTGTGCTGTCATTGTTGTATTCCTGTTTGTTTAAACATTGCTTGACGTAAAGTTGTACTCATTTGCATATATGTGACATGTGACATCTGCAATAATGAATAAACACTAAATCCATTTTGCCCCAGGACATGAAACTGTTGTATTGTCACCAAGAGGAAATGTCAAAAACAAACAAAAAAATTTTCTTATCTCCATAAACACTGTGCATCCAATTAAGGATTTGCATGTCTGTTTGGCAGCAACCGCTGAAACACACATTTGTGAATTACGTTGTACATCCAATGGGTATGATTGCACATATTTTTTGCCCATACAATGTTTGTATCACTAGGGACAATAACCTTTCATTGTAAACATTATAAGAATTTGCTCCTGTACCATTAGAATGCTTTTATTTAAAAAAATGTAAGGGCTATTTAATTGTTCACTTTTATGTTAAACAAACCAACAAACAAATATGTTAAGCAATGTTCGAGACCAGAACCGAATCAGTTTTTGTATCCGCCACTGACTTCCATTGTTCTTAAGATGCATGAAGCTAGTATTAATGGTATACAGTATATTATCAAGTTACTCATGCTTATAGTCGTAGAACTACAACTATAAGCATAAGGTATATTTTATGTATTTGAGAAGTGAAATTAGATGGCAAATAAATAAATAAATAAATAAATAAATAAACAGTACTACAGTTGCAGTCTTGATTCCAGACTCTAGAAGAACTTGAGAAAACGTACATTTTAATGTAGAGTAGGTCACTGTATGTCATGTCTATGATGTACTGTTCTGAGCTGTGTGTGCTAGCATTAGCAGAAGTGATTAGCATCTGCCTATGGAATGGAAAGTGATTTCCTGTCGTGATGAGACAGCTTGCCTGGAGGTACTCATGGAGGAAAGACTACACAACCTGCTGAGAGAGTGAAGGCTGAGTCACTGTAAAGGACTGGCAGCTCACATGCAGTACAGAGAGAGCCCCATTGATTCTTGGTTTTGTGTTCTGGAACAAACCACCAATTTGTCCTTTTTAATGCTAGACAATGGTACAGCAATTAACCATCCGCACAAATTAGCACGGCTCGTAACCATACACACTTGAATGTGTGCGCGTGTAAAACGCGTGCATGGCACATAGAGCTAGCAATATAATGGAAACGCTATTAATAATTTGCTTCCCAATATCCTGAAGTTTCCATGTGTCCGATAAGCAATGGCAGCAAGATGGAACACCCTTGTGCATGCTGGGTATTCAAGCCCCTGTGTGAATCCATAGTACTTGCCAAATCAACGTCAATGTAACTAAAGAGTTTCCTTTTCCCATCCATGGTCTGCTGTTTATATATTTTGAAAAAATAAATGGTGGGGCTTTGACAGCAGAAAATAGCAGTTGATTCAATCAAAACAAAGCGTGAGGTTTCTTTTATAGTGTCTCGGCTGCAAATAACTTTTTTCCTCTTTGAAACATGTCATTGCTCCTGCCCCCTGGAGTGGCTACGCCTGGGGTCTCACAGTGTGAAGGCTTTGGTACAGGAACGAATGCAGTGTTGATAGATGGCTTTAGCCATGTGTAATGGCACAACATGTATTCCATTTCTTTCTTTGATGAATGCTCTTAGGGAGATATTACAGAAGGTGGCAATACAAAAACATAAAAACAGGTTGTATGTAATTGCATATATAAATGCATCAAGAAATGTCTTCTGGATTTGTGTTATGTTGTCGTATTAAAGCTTTAGTAAGTAACATTTTCACATCCTATAGGTGTAGAGATTTGTTGACACTTGTAAACTTTGATCCAATTAACTCCCCATATACATTGTTAGTCTGGCTTCTCTCTCTTTTGAGTGTTGTGTCGACCATAAAATTGGACACTGAGGGCTGTCGTACTGATTTTGTATGGATTAAGATCTCTTGGTTCTTCATTAGTGTCAGTGCTTCTCTCTACCTTTTGAGACTTGGGTATTCTGTCACAAAACTGGTGGCACATTTAATTACCTGGAATCACTAACCTACCAGATTCCAAATAGAGCCACGGTCAGATCATGTATGGGCCGAGCACAGTTGGTATGCTCCTGAGACGGCGATAGGAAATAAATAATACATTTATAGTATTTATGCTAGAACTGACCTGGTTGTTTGAGTGATTACACTCAAGTAACATTACAGACTTGTTTTACTTTAGTGAGCTTAATTGGTGTCATGACATATTGTGTGTAACCTCTGTTGTCCTCTAGGTTCATTAGAAAGACAACATGCCCAGGAATAGCTCCACAGTCCAGCAGCCATTAAATACTGTATGAGCATTTGAAAATGTTGCACAGGTAATTGGCAGCATCCAATTTAACAACAGCAATTATTATCTTATCAGCACAGTTGTCTGCCCAGTAGTAATGCTGTTCTTGAATAATTGCAGTGCTGTTATCAGTACCAGAACAATGCATCAGTTTATGGTATTTGGAGGATGTTGCCCGTATTGATTTGTTCGAAGTTTTAAATACTTAGAAGCAATTCCAGGTCATTAGCGTGGACGCTAGATTGGCAATGCTAGCTAAATGATTAGCTAAGGGTGAGTTTTGGCTCCATTTGTTCAGGCAGGTTGACACTGCCGTTCAATTAATTTGTAACCTTTCAGGAATGTGTGTTCACACAGAGCTGAGCTCTAGGGCATCAATCATAACACCCCCATGCCCATTATTCTTTATCAGCCACCAGAGATATGTGCAGCTTATACACACTCTGTCCAACACAACACACCCCAGTTAGCATATTCCATAAGCTGTAGGGCTCTGGCCAAAAGCATAGTGTTTCTCAAATGGGGGTACTATAGGTACCCCTAGTGGTATGCGGTGGTACTACAGGCAGTTCTGTAAAGTTAGAACTAAACTGCTGCGATTTTCGCTCATGCGTGTGGGAGTAACTGCTTATCAACAGAAATTGCCAGGTCGCTATTTACTTTTTGGTGTAGCCTTTGAACTGATAGCAACCGAAACTATCTATAAAAAAATTTCTAGTGATTCAAATTTTGAATCGCCGGCGTTTCCACCAATCAGAATCTAGGTAAAGGCTATCAGGCTTACTTGCAGAGTAATGTCAATATGAAAACCTAATATCAGTTGGATCATTTATTTTTTCCAACAGCCCAAAACAATTATTTTAATTATTTTTAATTAATGAACTATTTCAACATGATACCTCTAGACCAGATCTACGGAAAATGTATGAATGTGTTGCTTGCCTGTTCTGTTTCCTACGAATCCTTTGTCTTCTCTTTTTTATTTACTTTTTAATTAACAAAAGGCATAGAAAGGCCTACATTTGATAACGCAAGCACTAGGCTACTAGATTGCGGTGTCAGTGTTGTGGCTGGGTCATTACTAGCTCTCAGTAATAGTCCCGCAACTTCCTCGTTGCTGTTTTCTCGGGCGTTCATGCAACAAGCACAATCGCGACGACAGAAATCGTAATTAGGCTATGGAAAGCCTTCGGGATCACAACGTGTGGACTTGTATTAAGACGTTTTGCTCGTTAACATGTACATTTTATACCTCTTAACACGTTATGTTTATGTTTATAGATTTTGTTCTTGCTCGAAATCCTTGGTGAACCATGTTGCTTTATCGCCCTGTACTGGTGTGGCGCTAATTACATAGGCCAAACACCCTGTTGGTTCATTTAATTATGACAAATCGAAGGATGAAAGTTGCATATCCTGGCCTACAGCAGCTTGAATCTGATCTTGGCCACTGGCCAGGAACATGCGTAACGGCTGAGCTAACGCAAAGTTATAGTGCTGTCCTGTCTTTCTGATATATTTGACCAGATTAACACATTGAACACCTCTCTGCAGGGAAATGAGTGCAACTCGGCACATGATAAGGTCTCTGTATTCAGGAAAAAGATGGGCCGGTGTTGAATGAGGCTCTGAAGATGTGGGGAGGGCAGGGCTGGACTTTAAACAAAAGATGCATGAAGACATTTGCAAACTTGGTTATGGAGTTACCAAAAAGGCACTTTTAAAGCCATCCCCTTCACGTCCATTTATCTGTGAGTATGGGCTTTTGACCATGATTAATATATACCGGTCAGGATTATTCCTTTCTCCAGCGATCCCCACATTGGCCATCATACAGTATCTCACAAAAGTGAGTACACCCCTCACATATTTGCAAATATGTGAGCATATCTTTTCATGTGACAACA
>JAODUH010004891.1:0-10434 GCA_027564835.1 Typhlichthys subterraneus | reverse complement strand
GCCCCCCCCCCCCCCCCCCCCCCCCGGATCTCCGAGGGAACAAGGCTGCACCTCCCCATCTCATCCTGGTGGCACATAAATGCTCATATGCACCTGGAGGAGCAGCGCATGTGTCACTGATGTGTTTAGTGTTCTTGACAGGTCAGCTCCCGCCCTCCTGGCTCGGAGCCAGGCCTGACTGGGCCTCTTCTGATTGGCCCAAACATTCAGACTACTGTTACATCCAGACATAAGATTTATGTGCAGCACTGCTTTCTGTGGAACTGCAACCCGTGCACATTGATGTCTACTGTGCTTTATCTCTTGCTATTTTATTTTACGTTATTCTTTTATAGAAATGTCTATCATAACATGTTTTGATGTGAAGCACATTGAATCTGCCTGGTGTATGAAACACGCTGCTCTATAAAAAAAGTGCCACGACTCACACAATGCAAACAGGAGCTGAGTGATTATGACTTAAGCAGCAGGAGCAGTTATCTGCTGACTAGGAGGTGTGAAACCCAGAAATGATCCATCCAACATATTAGCATGCTCTCATCTCACATAGTGCCATGTGCTTCTAATATAGCTTAATAGCTTTATGCTTTTATTCTATGTAAATGAACTATTTGGCTTACCTATAAATGTATATATACCTTTATTTAACAGGTAAAAGACTCATAGAGATTAAGACCTAACCATAGTGTCCACTATTCAGTCAGACCACCACATCAAATGACAAAGCATGAAAATGTTGGTCATGATCACTTTTCATTTCAGTACTACTCATTCCTTTGTGTTCTAAATACAGATTGTTTAAAGCCTTTATTGAATCCCTTATTAAAGCCCTTATTGAAGCCCTTGTTAAAGCCCTTATTGAAGCCCTTATTGAATCCCTTGTTAAAGGCCTTATTGAAGCCCTTATTGAAGCCCTTATTAAACCCTTATTGAAGCCCTTATTAAAGCCCTTATTAAAGCCCTTATTAAAGGTCTTATTGGAGCCCTTATTGAAGCCCTTATTGAAGCCCTTGTTAAAGCCCTTATTGAAGCCCTTATTAAATCCCTTATTGAAGCCCTTATTAAACCCTTATTGAAGCCCTTATTAAAGCCCTTATTAAAGCCCTTATTGAATCCCTTGTTAAAGGCCTTATTGAAGCCCGTATTAAACCCTTATTGAAGCCCTTATTAAAGCCCTTATTAAAGCCCTTATTAAAGGTCTTATTGGAGCCCTTATTGAAGCCCTTATTGAAGCCCTTGTTAAAGCCCTTATTGAAGCCCTTATTAAATCCCTTATTGAAGCCCTTATTTAAGCCCTTATTAAAGCCCTTATTGAAGCCCTTATTAAAGCCCTTATTGAAGCCCTTATTGAAGCCCTTATTAAAGCCCTTATTGAAGCCCTTATTGAAGCCCTTATTGAAGCCCTTATTAAACCCCTTATTAAAGCCCTTATTGAAGCCCTGTTGAAGCCCTTATTAAAGCCCTTATTAAAGCCCTTATTGAAGCCCTTATTAAAGCCCTTATTAAACACCACCACTTCACACGCAGTACATTGAAGGACCAACTATGTACATGTGTGTGTATTATTGCACTTCATGTGCTGCTATTCCTCTGACCGCAGGAAAAGGACCCCCCCCCCCAACAGGCAGGTAATCTGACCACCCTGGAATCAATGGCAGCCTTGTTCAGGGCCCTGTAGCTCAGAACAAGGCTGCTAAGGTGTTTCATCATGACTGAAAGGTGCATTTACATAGAGACGCTATTTATTCAAGAGCTCTACACAGTCCAACTGCCCCCCATCGTAAACACAGAGATGTCTTTCAGATACAACATACATCTCTCACGCAAACTGTTCACTGCAACCCAACCCCCAACCCACATACACACACACACACACGCAGAATAAAACTAACTCGTTTTATTGTAGTTTTGCATTCCTTGACAGACCACTGTACTTTGTAGGCTGATTGTCAAATGGCCCAATTACACATGTATATAGCTCAGAATAATACATCATGTGTAATACATCATTATTCATTAATTTGGGCAAAATAACAATCACAGAAACCATTTTGAAACATTTGAGATACCACTGAACTAAATTGTGGTCCAGGTTTATAATTGTAGACTACTAGCAGCTGTGACGTTATAGTCCTTTGGCGCTGATGTGTCCTTAGGATGCTGGTTTTAATCCCGTCATTCAGCTCTTTGACTTCTTTTGTCTTTCCCTTTCTTTGTTGTCAGAGCTGCGGGTCAATATTGACCAATCGGGAGGGTTACCACCACTCCTGTTACACACAACATTCTCCATCTGCCGCCTCGCCCTCATTACACGGATCTGACGCTCCCGCTACCCGTTTTAAGAGGCTCGCGTCTCGCGAGATCTGGCGTGATTACGGCACTACGTGACTACGGTGCAAGGTCTGGCCACTAAAGTTTACATAGACTAGAAGAATTATAATGTGACACTGTTGAAGCAATTACTTATCATATAAAATATTTTATCAATGTCCAAATGTGCCTTCCCTAGCACTGTAGTGTAACTAATAGATAATATGAGCCCTCGATTTGCCGACAGATTGGACAGGCTGTTGGGACAAAGAAACACTTCTGAGTCATGTTCCTGTTTATGGGCATGACATTAAAGGTCTCCCTTCTTACTGAGGTGTTGATCGACCAACATACCTGCTGTCTGCCATCCGGAATCATTACAAGTATTAACATTAAATGTATGAATATATTTCACTTAAAAAATGAAAAATACCGTAAACTTTCTGACATTTATTCAATACATTGTGTACAAAATACTTACAACACAAATGTGTATGTGTGTATTTATTTCACACACATACACAATACAAACAAAACAAAAAATAGCCCAGTCTGAAAAAAGTCCATATTGGCATTATCCAAAAAAAAAAAAAAAAAAAAAAAAAAAAAAAAAAAAAAAAAAGGGGGTTTTATAGTCCCACAAGAGACACTAGGGATGTTTAGTTTTCACAGAAAACAGTAAATCTGACCCAATAAACAGCCGGTCTGAAAATGAAGACTGAATTTAGGAGAGCGGAGGACCCCACGAGGCATTATGGGTAAATTATGTCTTGGCTTCCCAGCCGTTCATCATCAGTCACCTTTAATCATTAAAGTAGTAATAATCATCAGGGAATCAGCGTACGACCGTACCTGATGACACAAGGGCACTATGGGAAGTCACATGACATCTGGCTGAAAAGCCTTACTCATTTCAGCGTCTTTGATCTGGAGGCTAACGCTAGCACGCTAGCCTAAGTGGTAATACTGCAGGGAGTGAAACCTGGCCCCAAAACAACCGCGTGACGCAGAGGAGCGGCGAACGTCCACGATGTGTTCGCCCAAGTCCCGCCTCCTCCTCCGTGTGACGTCACCATGACACCACAGTGAGGTCACAGCATCCAGAGCGCCCCCGCCCCCCCCGGGAGGGAGAGAGGCACACATTGCGAGTTTGTTGGTTTCGCTGAACAAGTCTCGCTGACATCACAGGGGCGGGGCTAGTGCCCGTGCTGGTTGAGCTGGTTGTGGGCCGGGTGGTTGGGGGGCAGCGGGGGTCCGTTGACACCAGGGTGGTAGAAGGCACAGTTGCTCTCGTAGCGACAGTTTCCCTTCATCATGAAGTGGCGGCACACCGGGCGCTTGGACATGTCTGTCAAAACACACATAGGTCAGTCATGCTAGCAGCAGGCGCACGTCTCACGTTAGCTTCAGCACGGACAACACAGGTAGCAGTGTAACGCAGCACAACAGGCAACAGATGAGGCCTTTAGCAGGCCATGCTACATCAGCTAAACACGGGCCAGCACAACTACATGCTTGACATTCTACTTCACACTAAATCTTCTGCTTCGTCTAGGGGCTGCTGCTTCCAGGGTTGAGCGTAGATCGCTTCCCTGGCTGTCGGCTATACTCACGTTTACAAATCTGTGACCCTTTGGGACAAACACAAACTACACCCTCTGTTGTTGAAGAACACATGTTGCCTGTTGAAGTGCATTAATGTCTATCTGATCCACGAGGCCATCAGTGCTACAGCTAACAGTAATAACACACGACACAAGGTGGAAAACCACATTTTAATCAGGTTGACATTGACAAGTACACCACTAATCCTTAAACAGTTACCCCCCCATGGTACATAGATGTATATTAAGCTAATATAGCTAGAACAAAGTATGTACCATCTCTCTCACACACACCGATAAAGATAAAACAGGGTAATGGACCTATTCTCTATTTAACAATGGCAACAAGTTACAAAGGGTTTAAAAAGGTATGAAGTTTTATTAAATAAACTCTATACCCTTCACTTTTAATTGGTAGTTTCATTCTTGGGCGGTTTGTGGTTGCAAAGATAGTGATTTTAAATTGGGTCCATCGTTAACACCCTGTATATAAATATTAAGCCAATATAGCTAGAATAGAACAAGCCTGTACCATATCTCATATACTGCAACCTGCTACATAAATATAATAAACAGATCAATATGAAGCTAATATCTCCCACACACACACCTCTACATAAAAGTAACAAACAGTTGGAACAGAAGCTAATATCTCCCATATATAAAGGTACACTGGTAAATATCAAGCTACCATCCCCCCCCCACTTATAGATACACAAACAGCTGGAACAGAAGCCAGTACCGTTCATGGCGTGTCCTCCCCGGGGACCCCCCCTTCCCCGGCCCCTGAAGCCGGGCTCTCCTCCGCGTCCTCGCCCGCCCCTGTGGAAGGGCCCCCCGCGGTGCGGCCCACCTCGCATGCCCTCGTCCCAGTAGCCGCCGTCGCCACGGCCCTGGCCTGGGGGAGGCCCCATCATGCGGGGGGGGCCACCCCCACTGAAGGGGGGGCCGTGAGGGGGCGGGGGCATGTTGAAGCGGGGGCCGGGGGCAGAGTTGGGGGGGTAACCGTTCATCTGCATCGGCATGTTCATGTTGTTCATCGTGCCCATGGTGGGCATGTTGCCCATGCCTGGACCATGGCCCAGCAGCCCTGGGTTGGCTGGAGAGACACCCGACACGTTAGGACACACGTTAGGAGAGAAGGACACATGGCAGGACACACGGCAGGACACACGGGAGGAGAGAAGGACACATGGTAGAACACATGGCAGGACACACGGCAGGACACATGGCAGGACACATGGCAGGACACATGGCAGGACACACGGCAGGAGAGAAGGACACACGGCAGGAGAGAAGGACACACGGTAGAACACACAGCAGGACACACGGCAGGACACATGGCAGGACACACGGGAGGAGAGAAGGACACACGGCAGGAGAGGAGGACACATGGCAGGACACACGGCAGGACACACGGGAGGAGAGAAGGACACACGGCAGGAGAGGAGGACACATGGTAAACACATGGTAGAACACACGGCAGGACACACGGCAGGACACATGGCAGGACACACGGGAGGAGAGAAGGACACACGGCAGGAGAGAAGGACACATGGCAGGACACACGGCAGGAGAGAAGGACACACGGCAGGACACACGGCAGGAGAGGAGGACACATGGTAAACACATGGTAGAACACACGGCAGGACACACGGGAGGACACACGGGAGGACACACGGGAGGAGAGAAGGACACACGGCAGGAGAGGAGGACACATTAGGAGAAGGAGGAAAATACTCAGTAAGACTAGGGCTGGCCTGAATTAGCCTGGCTACGCCTGACTGTTGCTCTCAGCTTATAGTCTGGAAACCCTTATGGCGTTAGCATTCTACTGGGGTGGGGTAGGTGAGAGGTCCAGCGTGATTCCAAATGGTGGCAGAGCGAGATGAGGCCATCCAAACATTTGTAGCGACAGAGATTGGTTAAACGCTGTCCACTAGTTCCAACATTAACCAGATGGCTACCTCTACATAAAGCAGGAGGAACCAAATGTGAATACTTCCCAATGGAGCGCGGCCAGACCATATTCACAAAGTGAATTTTAATTCTTGCTTTACTCTGCTAGGCCGAATACCATTTTGAGAACTGAGCTGTTCTGATCAGAACTGATCTGTTTAAGGCTTTAGGGAGATAGATAGATAGATAGATAGATAGATAGATAGATAGATAGATATATTTAATAGAATGTCAACTAGCACTGGAATGTAAACCAAAGCCAAGCTCTCAAAATGGCCGCCTTTGATTGACACCTCAATTGAGTCGAGTATTTGGGGACAGCCTTCATAAAGACAAGAGAGAGTCAAGACAACCAGTCAGACAGAGGCAGACAGGCAGACAGAGAGGCAGGCAGGCAGACAGAGAGGCAGGCAGGCAGACAGGCAGGCAGACAGGCAGGCAGACAGAGAGGCTACCTGGAGGGGGAACGTTGTGGTTCTGTAAGGACCCCAGCAGCTGTTTGATCTTGTCAGAGAAGTCTGGATGTTTGATCAGCTCCTCAGTAGACTGGTTGCCCTGGGCGCCCTGCACGCGCACACACACACAGTTATACCAAAGGCAAGTCTCGCCACTGGCAGCCATCTTTGAAACTCCCCGGGCAGTTATTTAGGAAGACAGTATAGGCAGGTGGCTTAAATCAATGCAACTACATGATTGGCTAAACAGATTAATGCTTGACAGTTATAAAGCAAACGATTGGCTCTTTTCCTCCACCCTCCAGATTTGCCATTTCAGAATTGTCCCATAGAGCTCTAACCAAAACTATACGTGGCACGTCTCCTTATATAATGTCTCTGGTTATACTCCAGGGTTGCCCTGGGCGACCTGTAGACACAGTTATACTCCAGCGTTGGGGGAAGGGGGCGTGGCCTACCATGATGGAAGACAGCAGCTCCTGGACGTTGACGCTGGGCGGAATTGGGTTGTTGCCAGGGTTACTGTTCTGGTTGCCCAGGTTACCCATGAGGTTGGCCAGGACAGGAGGCAGCTTAGAGGGGTCTGTCTGCATTGCCCCCTGCTGGGGAGTGGTGTCCATAGGCTCCATGTAGTCCTCCCCCATGGACGAGTCCTAGAGAGAGACAGAGCGATTAGATGGAGGGGAAAATACTGGGTAGAGAGTAGGGATGTCACGATACCAGACATTTAAGTAGGCGATACCACGGGGCGAAGGAAATATATATATATATATATATATATATATATAAAAATCCGGAAGTATCGGTTCTCGTGACATCCCCAGTAGAGAGACAGACAGACAGGCGGGCGTACCTCGTCCAGGGGAATGAGGCGAGGGGTCATGGGCTCATATGGTTCTGGCTCTGGTTCATGGGGGCTGTCTGGAACACTGGCAGGAGAAGAGGTTATTGTTACTGTGGCAAACACACGTCATGTGAACAGCCTGTAGTCATGTGACCAGCCTGTAGGCTCTGTCAAACATGACATCACCAAACCGGAGGTAGAAGGTGGTAACTAAAGTTTCATCTGATCTGACAGCGTAATGGGCAATCAGATAACATAATCAGTGCTCACTTTGAAAAATAATGAATAACAATGCTCATTAATCAACAATTAAGTTATATTTAGAATGGACTGTGTCCGTGCGGCAAAGTAGTCACAGCCGTGATGATAACAGTATGAAATGACACCCGTAGAACTGTACAGAAGCGATCTTATTTATTTTAAAGAAATGAACCAGACAGATTTGCTACAAGCTAAGTAACACACGTTCCTGGACGGTAACAGCTTGGTCAGGCAGGCTACGTTCCACCCGATTGTTTACATACTGTACAGCAAGTCTGGTGAGCATGTCTGTTAAATACAGACCTGCAGCGGAGAAGAGAAGACTGTTCAAATAGTAACTATATTTAAGATTGCGTTTAACTGATCATTGTAACTGTATTACATGTTCACAATTCAATGGACATTTGTAACTTTATTTTTGGTAGTTCTGGAGGGTTGAATGAAATAATGCAGATTCTAGCTGGTAGAGCACCTAACCGGAAGCGATGCGTACGGTTTCACAGAATGCGCATAAAGCCTATAGGCACGTAGCCATGTGAGCCGGTTGTCATGGTACCTGTCCTTGCTGAGGAAGATCTCCTGCAGGATGCCCATCTCTCGGTCCCTCTGGGTCTGCCTCTCTGTGCTGTTGGCTCCACTGGTCACCAGGCTGCCAGTGAGGGTCAGGGGTCGCGGGGGAGTCCAGGCCACGCGCTCCTCCATGGCGTCGTGGGACAGGCGGCGAGCCATCTCGAACGTGTGACGGTCCATCATCAGCTCACGCTTCGCTGCCTCGCCGAAGTCCTTCACCTTGTTGACGTTGACTGGAGATGGCACACATGTTTTAACAACACTGTTTGTTTGACTTATTTTAAGTTGACAGAGACACACTCTCAACCAATTGAAAACTGGGTTAGGTAGCCATGATGGTATGAGTGGCCAGGTTGGATATTTGGCCAGGACACCGGGGTTACCACCCCTACTCTTACGATAAGTGAGTGACCACAGAGAGTCAGGACACCCGTTTAACATCTCTTCCGAAAGATGGCACCCTACCATAAAAGTATATTTTTTTCATTTTAAGAACATATCTAGGATTAAAGGACTTATGTCTCAAGATAACCTGGAAAAACTTGTCCATGCCTTTATTTTCAGTTGACCTTACCGGTCTTTCTAAAAAAATCTATTCGACAGTTACAACGTATTTAGAATGCTGCGGTGAGTCCTTACAATGACAGATCACATAACCCCAGTGTTGAGGTCGTTACACTGGCTACCGGTCAGGCAAAGAATTTACTTTAAAATACTGCTGTTGGTCTACAAAGCACTGATTGGTTCAGGGCCAACATATATTGACGATCTACTACTGAAGTAAGACCCTTCCAGACCTCTCAGATAATCGGGGATAGGTCTGCTTTCTGTCCCTAGAGGAAGAACTAAACATTGCGAAACAGCGTAGCTTTTTATGCCCCTTTTATCTGGAACAAACTACCTGAAAACTGTGAGTGTGTATATATATTAGGAATGGCACCGATACGATACAGAGTTCGGTTCGATATTGACTTAAATAGCTGGATCTGGATCGGTGACAATTAAATAGCAGGAACAGATCCACGGGGCTGATCGAATTACATTAATTTACACGTGTAGGTCTACTGTCAAGCATCAGCCATGTCTAACTACCCAGGCCACACTATCAGCAGCAGGTTTATTAAATGCATGCAAGTCCTAAAACAGAGATTGGCTGTCATTTACTTTGCAATTTAACTTAAAACATAATTCAACACTGGAATCGGCCGATACCCAAAGTGCTGGTATCTGTATCGGGACTGAAAAATCTGGATCGTCCCATCCCTTGCGCGTGTGTATTTTTTACTTAAATTATAATTCACTTTCTTGATTACAAATCTAATTCGTACTCTGCATTGCTTTCAAATATCTGCATGTTTTCATTAATAAACCTGTGCTTGTTCTTTTCATTGTTTTTAGATGTTTAAACAATGTATGTTTTTATGTGAAGCACAATGAGTCTGCCCATAAAGTTGCCTTGCCTTACACAGGGCAGAGTCCCGTTCACTGCCCTCTGGCATCCTTACACCAGAGGGAGGAGTACCCCCTACTGGCCCACCAACACCACTTACTGTACCATACTGGTAGAGACATGTAACTATTCATGTTCCAGGGCTGCCCTAACGTCTAATGTAACTATTCATGTTCCAGGGCTGCCCTAACGTCTAATGTAACTATTCATGTTCCAGGGCTGCCCTAACGTCTAATGTAACTATTCATCTTCCAGGGCTGCCCTACCGTCTAACGTAACTATTCATGTTCCAGGGCTGCCATAACGTCTACTGTAACTATTCATGTTCCAGGGGAGCTCACCCCGCTCCGTCTCGTCCAGGTCAAAGTAGAAGTACTCCTTCAGCTGCTCCTCCTCCGCCCAGCGGACGCTCTTCTTCTTCTTCCCTTTCTTGGTCAGCGTGTCCTCGTCAGGGCGGGGCTCTGCCAGAGAGTTGGGCTTCTCCGCTACACAAACACAACACACCTGCATTAGCATGCTGCAGCCAAGCTGGCCAATAGGAACGCAGGAATCACATCATGTTTCTGACATAACTGTTTCCCCAACACAAACAACACATAACTACAGCTAACAGCATGGCTAACAGCTAGCCTGGCTAACAGCTAGCAGCAACTAACTACAGGGCTAACAGCTAGCAGCAACTAACTACAGGGCTAACAGCTAGCAGCAACTAACTACAGGGCTAACAGCTAGCAGGCTAACAGCTAGCAGGCTAACAGCAGACTCACTGCTATCTGCAGGGTCCGTATCCTCGCTGGGGATGGGCGTGCCCGGGGGCTCCACCTCCAGGCTGTCGTCAGGCGACGTCATGGCAACAGAGGAGTCTGGAGACAAGGGCTTCGTCGACGAGAAGACGGACGACTTCTCAAACGGACCGGCCTGAAGTAACACACACACACACACAGTCTTTGACTGGGTCACACACACACCCTGCTTAGGTTG
>JAODUH010004890.1:0-10434 GCA_027564835.1 Typhlichthys subterraneus | reverse complement strand
CACTGTCAAGGCTGAACATCACATCACATCACATCACATTGGACATGCACTGTCAAGGCTGAATATTACATCACATCACATTGGACATACACTGTCAAGGCTGAACATCACATCACATCACATCGGACATACACTGTCAAGGCTGAACATCACATCACATCACATTGGACCTGCACTGCCAAGGCTGAACATCACATCACATCATATCACATTGGACATGCACTGCTAAGGCTGAACATCACATCACAACATTATTGAAATAATGTTGTGTTGAAGGTCGGCACCACTGTTTTTATGTTCCCATTTTGCTGAATACTACGTAGGTGGGCGTTAACAAACTGTCTTAAATCTATGTAACATACGCACTTTTCTGATACGCCTGTTTCTCCGCCTATTTTCCTTTTACGGCAAATACAGACCAGGGAGCTAACAGTCCATGTTGAAAGGCTAAGCACTGGTCCGTGTCACATCGACGTTACTAATGCCAAAAACAATTAGAAGTACTTGGTTTTCATGGAATGGGTCCTTTAAGAAATTATAATGTTCTGGTTTAGTACAATTTAAAATAAAACAGGAGCCTACCCAGCAGCTTACTCTAAAAAGTAAGATATTAGGATATGATGTAATTTTCAGCAGAAGAGATATAGAAAGTGAATTGCTATAAATAGATGTATATGAAAATTACCGGATGTATTCTGGTTTCTGTTTACGTTTGTAGTCCAAGTATTAACCAATCACGTCCATATGGAGAGAAAATGAAGCAGAATACATTAACTGAAATGCAATCTTGTATAAAACCAAGTATGATTGATGACAATATTGATGTTTAATAGCATTCATACTATGTGGATAGATGTTTCTTAAAATTAGCCAAACTCAACTCCAACTCCATTTTTGTTTCTCAAGTAGAAAATTTGACGGTGTAAACAATGACTAGCAGTCAGAAGAGGAAGCAATGGCGTAACAAGGCAACAATGGGCCCCAATGCAGAGCGCTGAAAGCGGGCCCTTTTCAATAATAGCCTATTTTACATTCGCAAACTTTAGCGATTGTATGCTAATACACTTCTTGTAAAATGCATCAAATAGCAACAGAATGCAACGCCAAAAGAATATTACACTGAAAACTACTGAGGGGAACATGATCGGCGCCACCTTATGCTAAATTGCTTAACCTAGCTAAAATCATGCTGATGCTTCAATCGTGAACCATTTTTGTCTCCTAAGGCTCTTTCTTTCCAACAATCTTGAATAATATATATACAAATATTAATTTTAAAATTAAATGATAAACGTCTGTTAACTGCAGATCACTTAGATGTAATTTTTCTTAGCAATTTCCATGTAAAGATTTGACATGTTACCTAACTAACATTGTGCTCTAGAAAACAAGTTTTCAAATTATACATTATTCAACCGGATTTGACATGGAGAGATGTGTTCACATCACGTGACAAAAAGCAATTTCTATGCTAAATTGTTAAAGTTACAATAATCTTGCAGCCATTTTCTCAAAATGGCATATTTCCTGTACGCCAAGTTATATTCCTCAACCTTCAAGGCAGTTAGAGCATAATCATTTTACACACTGTTTCTTAGGTTTTATAGCAAGCATATTGAGGAAAAAAACCTGTGGTGTGCCGAATAATTTGATCTGATTGTGGACATTATACTGTATGGACCTCCAGGACTCATCCAGCGATGACTTCAGCGATACAGACAGTGACAGCAACTTCCCTCTGATGATACCTGAGGACTACCTGGGCTTATCTTTTTTCTCTATGCTGTGTTGCTTCTGGCCACTAGGCATTGCTGCCTTCTACCTGTCACAGAAGGTACACACACCTTCAACTCTGGTAGCACAGCTCCATGTTTCTCAACATAGGAGTTGAAAATTATTATTACTTAAATATTTTTAAGACTATGATTACTTTTTATCTAGTTTTATTATCTTTATATCACTGTGTTGGTGTAGCAGAAGATAGTTTAGAGCTCAATGCTCCCTATACGTACAAGCACGGGAGTGCCTGTTGATGTCAGTTATAACGTTCAAAATCAGTGCTGTAGCTTACCATCGACTAAACCAGATAGCATAAACCAGCTGCTATCATATTCAGTTAGTTTGTGGAAAATAGTGAAGTATTGTAATAGTATCTATTCCCTATTCCTGGTGGAATATCTTATAAAATTGTATACAATAATATTTGTAGGCCTATTGCTTATTCTCACTGAGTGAGAGTCTCTGTTGGACACAAATATGAAATCAGGTGATAAGTGTTAAGCACAAGCGTGAACATTATGGAATTGCTTTGGGTTTAGACAAGGATTACATCTAGATTTTGTTTGGGGATTATGCCACCAACGCTTCAAAATACAATTACTAATGCTGGACAATGCAAACTGGAAAAGTGCAAGACAATATGTATGAATATTGTAGCACAATGCAATTTAATTATTTGTTAAAACATTAACAATTTTAGTATGTGAATTTATTTAATTTTAAAAGGCATAATTTAGATACATTGTCATCTTTACGTAAAACCAATTACCTTCAACATTGAGTGTGAGAAGTGACACATGAAAGCTATCTGAGTGTGATGCTATTTGTCTGGCCTAAATGTCAAGCGGGCTAGTGAATCGCTCTTTGGGGAACACGCGGTTTAAGAACATGTTCCAGCCAGGTAATTGTGATGGGTGTGACACATTACTGAACTATATACATTTACATAACAGGTGCTTTAGCAGACACTTTCATCCAAAGCGACTTGAACTAAGCACGTGTCAAAAGCTGAATAGGTCATCAAACCATAAGCAAACAACATTCTGTTAGGACAATGACAGAAGCATGTCATCAGTTAACTTACCTAAACATATTACAATCCTCAGAAGAAGTGCAAATAGCCTAAATACCAGCAAAGTAAAGGCAGCATTTTATTTTAGTTCATAAGTAGGTTTAGAGACAGAAGATCAAGGATCTTGCATATTTCATCTGCCCTTCTTACCCTGGTGATGTGCATTGCTCAAAATACTTCTCTCTCCCTCGAGTACATTGGTCGGTATACTGTAGGCTAGGCATGTGTCCAGACTGTAGAGGAAGAAAAATACATTAGTGGTCACACAGGTAGCTTTGGTTCTTCAGATCAATGGCCTTCATTAAGATTTAAATAGAGTCATAACAAGCTTCCCCAAGGTGATAGATTTCTAATAGCATTTAAACAGAGGTCAGATACAAAAGCAAGGGCTCAGAATGGAGGGATATAATAGAATAGGTTGGACATAATATGGTTTCAGCATGGGAATGAGCAGAGAGCAAGACACTAGGGAAAAACATTGACAGGTGCTGACTAATGTCTCTCTCTCTCCCTCTCTCTAATCTCTCTGCTGTCCTTCCCAGACCAACAAGGCATCGGCCCAAGGGGATATTCAGGGGGCCAATGCAGCATCTCGCCAGGCCCTGTTGCTTTCTGTGCTTTCCATCGTCTTTGGGATCGTCACGTACATCTGTGCCATTGCTGCGCTCCTCTCGTACCTGACTGCAAAGCCACCGTAAAGGCAGCCCTTGTGGAGGGATATACCATGGGGGAAAAAATATTCCCAGAGACTAACCTCTAGACCCACACATAATGTATTGTACCATACTGTCTGGATGTTACATCAACATGGAAATGCATATTCATCTGTACTTTACACCAATCAACACATCAGAACATTTGCATTACACACAGAGATCATGAGCCACTCTGAGCAAATTAAATCACTACCTGGAATTGTACTGTACTTCTTATACAGTATATGGAAGATGGAAGATGGTGTGCCAGTGTTTTGTCAACATACAGTATAGGTCAACATAAGTTACCATAACGTTGTGCTTGTTGTCATGAGACATTGAATATATTGGGAGTGGGGTCTTGTCTATCAAATTGTAGATATATCCATCAGAACAGTTGAATATGGGTGATTGTGACAAAATGTGACGATTTATGATAAGGATGTGATATGGACAGCTAACATTGCTGAAATGGAAACCTGCTGCCTGAAGCTCACCTCGTGGGGAATTATTTTGTTCTATGTCTAAATGCACTGATTCTGCTTTTCTTTTACTGGGACAACAACATATTAATGTTAATACACTCAACAAAATAACATAAGGTAGTTGTGCCATAAGTATTCTGGGGGGAGCTCGCTCAAAAAAAGACTGCTTTAAAATGCAAATCCAGGAAAAACAAATGCTGCAGCTATAGCAAGAAGCAGAGCTGTAAGAAAAGTGGATACATGGAAGAACTCATACAAATTGAAGTTTATTGGAGAAAAACAGGATGTTGAGTCGCTGCCCCTGAATACAGATGTTATTGTCAAAAATGTTGCCACTTAAGAGATGAAACCCAAGCTGTCTGCTTTCAAAAACATGTCCTTAATTAAGACCAGTGTGTGGTCTACATACAGATTGCATTGCTAAATAACATTGTATTCCATTTAGGTGTTCATGTGACAAACCACCCAGAGCTTTTCCATCCAATGCATGAGCAAGTGCATTTCATTGCACTCTCTTAAGATGGTGTATGGTATTTTCCCATGTTAAACTGTCTCCAAGCTAATATAGACGTACAGACGGTTCTGCTCAATGCCCTTGCCATATTGTCTTGAGCTTATTGTGCCAAATAGAACATAAGGCTGATTAAGTGCAGCCCGAATGTGGGGGGAAAAAAGTACAATGAATTGCAATTTTCTATTAGATATAGTTTTATAGTATAGAGTTCAGTTTTGTATCAAGACTGAGTTCAAACATACGTATGTAAGAACTTGACAGCCTGTGATGTTTCATTGTTGTCAACTTCCACTGTCATCGTACTGTGAAACTGCACTACATCGGTCTGCAAATATCACTGTACAGTCCTGATTGCCTGAAGAAATTCCCATCACACATCAGATATCAATCCTTATTTCCACACTAATCACAACACATTTGTACTTTAAATTGTTTTCTTAGGTCTTTATTGCTCACAATCTATTTAAGAAGTTGGTCAAAAGTGACAAAATGATATCCTAAACTCAGAATAAATACACTCAACTGACAAAAATATTGTAAAAAAGTCAAAGGTCTTGGCAAATAAGAGATGCTATTTTATGAGAAATTGTCATTTTTCTGGGCCACTATTTAATGTGATAAATATGTAAATACATAAGACACAGGAATCCTAATAAATGCACTTGGTTTGACACATTTGCAAATGTTTTATTATTTTGTATTGTTTTAGTTGCAAGTATGTTTATGAATGAAGCAATAACAAAAGCAGAATCGTTTTGTCTTGGCATTATATAAAAAAACAAAAAAATGTTTACAGGGTTTTGGAATATCTCCTCTTGACAGAATCTCTGTAGAACTGGAAAATCTTCTCTGATGCTTTTTGACTGATGGCGATACACTGTTGGAGCTGGGGAAAGATAATTCCACTGAGACATTTGAATCTAATAATTCTGAAATGTCAAAGAAATTGTTTCCAATTGTTTCCATAAAGATTTAATTCAATCGTGTTGTAGATTTAATGTTAAATTGATCAAATTGCAATTTTTGCCCATTATATGGTCCATAGAGGCAGATAGTTGCTCTTCCTCTGCCTCTATGGAAGTGTTTGTACAGCCATGCCAAATAATATGTTTTTCAGCATGTTTCTACACGATTTGCACACCTGGATCAGGGCAGCTGGCTGTATGCTTATAGTCTTGGCAGTAGGGTTCGTGTCATCATTGTGAGGTGAACATTGACTGAGGTTGTGTGCCCTCTGGAGCAGGTCCTCTTTAAGGACCTCTCTGCATTTGACCAATCCCAATCCCCGCCCCTTTTCACATGTCCGCCAATAACAGTTGAGCATTTTGTGCTATGCTACAGTAACTAGGTTGGACAGGTGGAGACAGACAATAGAGATGCACCTGCATAGCATGATGCTGCCACCACCATACTTCACTGTAGGGATGCTATGAGCCAGGTGATGAGAGGTGCCTGCCTGGTGTTCGGCAGGCTTTGGAGTTCTGCCCAGGAAGTTACATGTTTGTCTCAGACTAGAGAATGTTTTCCCTCATGCTGTAAATGCAATTTGGCAAACTGCAAGCTGGCTGTTAAATGCCTTTATCTCAGGGCAGGGCGACTTCCGTCAAGACACGACTATAAAAAGTTAAAAAATAATTCCCCAGATGTCACACTTTGCTCATATGGTGTTTCACATTATTCTCTAGGTTGTTGTTGTCGTCAATATAGACAGTTTTGACGATTTTTCTTCATGACGTCAACATGCATCACAGTCCTATGATGTTGTGCACCTCTCAAGCAACAGCTGGAGCCGTAGCAAGCGCAGAATTGATTATACTTTTATTGTAATGCAAAATATTAAAGAAAACATACCTACGGTGATGAAATTATAGCCCATTAACAAAATGATGTGTCTATTTGATGGTGTCCTAACGTGGTCAAGGCTTGAGATTGTGTACTCCAGTGTTGTAGGTTGTGATGTACTATTCTGGTTCCACGATTTTTGTCTCTGTGACTATTTATAAGTCAGTGATTGAGCCAAATCTGAAAAATACTTGCATTAACCAGTATGCCCCTTACCGCACTTTGAGTGCCACGGCAAGTGGTATGCTTACATATTTTAATGTTATATTTCATTTTTGGATTTTTAATAAATGTGCAAATATTTCATGAAACCTGCTGCTTTCAATTTGGGTTATCAAGTGTAGAGAAATTGGCAAAAATCTGTTATATCCTTTTTACAACTACTCTACAAAATAATTAAATGTGCAAAGCGTGAAGGAGTCTGAAGCCACAGTAAATATCACTTGAACTTCCACTATCACTATCATTTAAGACAGGTGAAGGGGGTGTCGTTTGTTTCCATGTGAAATGTGGGCCTGGGCAGCCCTCTGAGACTGTAATGTGATTAAGGGCTATATACATAAACTTGACAGAAGATGCAAAGTGCTCAATTAACAGGAATTATCCCATACCAGTTGCATGACAGAAAAAACTAAATCTCCACTCACTTCATGAACTGAAAAAGATCCTTTAGTTGACGATGTCATTACCCTGCGCTCCGTACTGTCAATCGCAAAGCTCATCAAAGCTCGACTTTCCTTGGAGAAATGTAAATATATAACACTGAATGAACCTAGTAATTATCACACCAAGCATGTAGATGCATGTATACGAGAAGCTCAGTATGATCAGTGTAGCATAATACAGTCCCCTTGGAAGTACCTTTTCCTGTGCTGCCGTAGGGTCTGTGATGATTTGGCCTTCTGCGTCAATTGCACAGGTCACTCCACAGAAAAGGCCACTCATAGGCAGCCCTGCGTCCATCAGGGCCATGCAGGCAGCATTTAGGAAGCACGACAAGAGCTGAGCTCCAGTTAAGGATGACTGCAAAGGCACTTCCTCATACTGCATTTCTCATTAACAGTTTAGTATGACATTATTGGTAAATCTTCTGACATGAATGTACTTTTTATTTTGACGAGACCTGACATGGAATATCCTGAAAGGATACGGAACCGTCATGGTGCAACACTTGGAGTACGAGGGTGAGGGAAGAACGAGGGTGAAGAGACAACAGCAGTGATGCCTCGCATGTTTCTCGCACACACTGCTCTTGTGCTCTCTCTTTAACACCTAAAGAAAAGGTCAAAGCCAGTTAAGCAACGTTAACACTTAACTAACTTATTTTAGGAGCATACATTCTGCAGCCATTAACTGGGTTGTCAATATCTTTACATGCACATGTAATACCACAAACAACAACACTTTTTTTTCTTTTTAAATCAAAACATTTCTAGGGAGCAAATATGCATGAGAATGTTGCTGTAGCATGTAGTACTATTATCCTAATTTACTAAAGCAAACAGTTTCACAATTCACAGGTTCTAAGTACAAATTATACAATAAATGTTTCAATATTGTTTTCTTACTTGGAAGACCCACTTTAGGCTGTATCACCACCTCCATTGTTGCCCGATCATATATCTCCTTGTTGACTTTTACCTCTGCTGGACCATAAACTCCAGCCAATACACTTGTATTTCCTTCAGAAAAACACATGGGGGCGTTAGTGAACTCATCAGTGGCATCAGTGAGCACAGGTGGGGGTAAAATGCAGAGTGCAGACTGCAGAAGCCATCTAGGAAATTCATATATTATAATATATCCTACAGTAGACAAACTATTACACGCTAGTTGGGCTATTTACTAACCAGCTACGTTCAACATTCAAACTTCTTCTTCATTCGGACAAACGAGTTCAGTTCCTAAAACAATTTGAGAAAATGTGAATTTACCTTGAATAAAGGACGCTGATCCATCAGGGCGCGATAGTAGGCTCTGCTCACAGCCAAACTCTCTTAATGCAACGTTTAACGAAGCACCACAGACATCCATCGTGGTCTGCTTCGTGAAGACAGGCGAAAGTGGGTGACGTTTCTTGTTTTGCTAGTTCGAGGCGCTTAGTGATGACATTTGCGTAAAACACTTTCGGACCAGCGTTCAGGATGGTGGAACGTTTGCTACAAGTTCAATGAACGCGAGCGGCAGGTTACAGATCTGGGAGTAGTTGAGCTGGCTAACAACAACAAAGCCATCGTTTGTGTTTTACTGCTTTAGAGTGTTGTGCCAACGTGGATCTAGAACCACTTCTATCGGTGCATAGCACAACTAGATTTCAGACATTTCGTATCAAAATAAAACGGCACACATTTAAGGTGTAAATACGTAATAAAATCGACATTTTGTAATGGTATTAAATAGTGATGATAACTTCTACTCACAAATAACACCAAGCACTTCCTACACGTCACCGATCAACACTCGCCACGCCCATTAAACGGAGCAAGGCTTTGAAAGTAGTTTAAGAATGTTTTGAACGTTTTCGAGGAAATGTGTCGTTCAGTAAAAAAGTTAATTGAACGTTCAGAACGTTCAGTCCACTGAACGCATAAGTGGCGTTTTCTCCTATGACACGTTTTATATTGGCTTTCTCGTATCGTTGACCTGATTGAAAAATGTATTTTAAAAAGCAATAATTAGGGTTCTTATGGAAATAAAACTAATTATTTATTATGATTCCATTGTCTGCGCAATTTAACATGATACGAGTCAATGTAAAAAATACAAATTGGCGAGCTGCCTGCTTCATCAATTAGTTGTAGATAGGCTGCTCCTATCCGCATTGGATTAAAAGATAATGATCAACGTGTAAAATAAAATATACATTTTGGATTTGGATTAACACAAATATAAATTGTTCTGATACATTAAAAATTAATTGGATCTAAGCGAGAAAAAGAGACGCCATCTTCCTTGATAGTCTATCGTGCTTCTGCTCCACTCCACTCGTAATAATATTCCATTCCGTTATTCAGTAGATATAGTTCGTGCAGTCGGCTCTACCTTTAAGTAAACTGTAAAAGGCCCAATTCACATTCCTTACAACTGTGCCCATTGTTGTTAGGCTCGCTAGATAGTCAAAGGAAGGTGTGCACTGCCATTGATAGATGGCCGCTGTGACTGTGAGGAACATAAACAAAATGTATGGAATATGTTGGTGTGCGGTTCGTCAAATAGCTGGACGTAATGGATCACGACTAATTCAACAGAGGGCTTTCAGGGTCAACGTAAGTTAGATACACCCCGTACTTTTTATGCGGCTACTACTATGAAACGAGGAGAATCAGTCGACCTCTCATTCATCGCGTTAGCTTGTCTGGAATCTATCTTACTGGCAGTCGTCCTGTCTTCCTATTACATATTAACCAAACCTAACTAGAACGTAATTTGAACGATAAAAACATATTTGACGTCATTGTAGACTATGATCGTATTATGAGATCTTGCCATGGTAGTAGTTATATATCTATAGCATGTTAGCTAGCTAGCCGATATAATTATTTAGCAGTTGTTCTATTGGTGGAAAGTAGGGGGCGTGTAGGCTATTGTGCTCCCACAGTGATGTGATAATATGTTTGCACGATAGACTATTAGAACGAGTTGTTTTAGTCGAACATGTTTTTGTTTGTAACTATCGCATCGTCAAAGAGTGACTGCGTTGAAAACACTATTTTACTCAGACACTTTCTCCTTAACCTTATATATCTATTTATTTATTTGGTAAAGTGATGGCGTACCGTACCCATAAAATATTATATATTAATAACAAATAACAAAAATATTCTGATTTATAAAACAGTGCGCACGCAAATCCCATGCAAGCTTTACTTACTAAAGCACAACCGGTGTTACGGCTAATTCTGTGTCCTGCCGAATTCAGTGACCCTTTCGAAACGAAGTATGTTAAATAAAGCAGAAAAAGCATGAAATGGTTCGATAGATCTATAAATAATATTTAGAAATATCTAGACATCAATTAACCTTAAAACGACGAGGCTGGTGTAGATA
>JAODUH010004889.1:0-10434 GCA_027564835.1 Typhlichthys subterraneus | reverse complement strand
ACAGAGACACACATCGTTTTTGCAAGTACACAAATATTGTTTGCAAGTACACAAACACTGTTTGCAAGCACACAAATTTTTATTACAGAGCTTTGTCTCGTGGCACTGATTTCACGCCATATTTGCTCGTCTCTCAAGCCAGAAAAATTTGACATGCTGGTGTTTCTTGCCAAGAGTTTTTCTGCATAGTTTTGCAAGGCTTTCAGCAGGGTGGACCCAAATGCACAACACACAAGCAAAGGGTTTAATAAAGCTTACCGACAGGAACACAATAAATATTTCCTCCCAATTGAGCTCTGATGACAACACAAAATATACCCTTCTGTGTTAGCATTCTATCATAACTTTCCCAGAATGTATTTTGAAAGATCAAAATTCAAGTCAATGAACTATGTTTGACAACGTGGGGGAGCAAAGGATTATGGGAAACTGTGTTTTTCTATAGTTCTTATGTAGTTAATCTGTGGTTAGTTGGCTAATGAGATGCAGTATGTGTTTGTTCGAGGGATGGGGGAGATGTGGGTACTGTGACTGAGACATGTTGTTGAGATTGCTGCTCCTTTGTTAACTGTTCAATTAAATATTTAGTTTGTCTGGGATTATACCATATGGTGTCAACTGGAAACGAGTGTAATGCAGTGTATGAAACACATGGTAGTGTAAGCAATGGTCTATTTATTTAAATGTGTTGAGTGCAATGAAAACATACCGTTAATAAAATCAATTAATAGTTGCAATCTCAATATTTATTAAAATAAATGTGATTACAGTCAGACCTCTGTTGACATGACACCTATGTTTTATTCACCTAATTGCTGCTAGGTGAAAATTGTTAAAACAGTCATCAAACTGTGAAATACATGCAATGTATGTCCTCCAAGCGCAAATTCTAAAATTCCAGTAAGGTGTAATCAGATACCCCATTGGAACGGTGGCCCTACCATCTGTTGGCAGGGAAGTGAGTGAGAATGCCTGCAGAGCTGTTCCCAGAGAGCACAGAGGTTGGTAGAGGTTTGGGGTACACACTGCACATTTAGGAGAGAAGAGTGGTGGTGATACAGCCTTGAAGCGGTTGTATTTTTTATGTAAAACCATATTCATCATAATCCAGTTGTAATTTCTTTATGATGATATATTCCTGTTAATACATAGATGTCATCTCGCCTCACCATCCAGAGATCAGATATCGCTCCGTAAATCCACAGGCGGGGAACCCAGCATAACGTTTCACTATTTTCCAGGGTCAAAAAGCATAAGAGCCATCCAAAGACATTTGACCTGTTATTATTCTTGGATGCTCACAGTTTGAAGACTCGTGGCAGAATGAGGTTATTTAAATGTTCTGCCATGGGGACACTCAGTGATGTCACACCCTGGGGTGTGGCGGCTGAACACCCTGGCGCTCCGGATTGGCTAGGAAAAAAAAGCGGAAAAAATGCCCATTCCCATGCTTAGACCGTGGGTATTTTCCACGAGGTCAAAGGTCACTTCTCACTCGGGGCGGGTCATCAATCAAAGGGAACCTGTCAGATTTGACAACTGATTGAAGTGGTATGTATAACCTCTCTTCAGTGTCCTGAGTGCATTCAATGCTGCAACTTTGAAAATCTAAGATGGACACCTGGATTTCTTTTAAAGAAGAGAGGAAATGTAGTTTTAGATGTCGTGTAGTCTTTTGCAGACTGCCTGTCTCTCTATAAGATGGCAATGACATATCATAGAACTACATATCCCACACATATCTCAGAACATACTTTCAAAAGATGGCTGGCCAGAAATACGTTTTGTGTGTTTTTCTCAATGGAATACTGTTTTTAAAAGGTTTTGATTCTATCGAAAGCAAGCTTTCTCAACGGACTCAAAGGTAAGTGTGTTTCTAAATCGAAAAAAGTAATTATTATAGGCAAACTTTATAAGCTGTTTCAAGCCAACGTGCTGCTATTTGGAAACAAAGAATATGGTTAGAATCACACGAGTGTCCTTTATCAGATGGTCTATAATATGTGTATATTGTTTGATATGAATAAGATTGCAACATACGTGTGTGTCTTCGTGCACTATACAATATTTGCACATGCAAATTGCGATATTGTGTTAAATTGTCACAAACTACTGCCCTGCGACTGTTTTGTGTTTGCTTATTACTTAGGTATCTTGATGTCTGTTGGTTAGGAAGGGGTTGTGGGTTAGTGATTCTTTGTCACGCTGGCTGTAGTGACACAGCAGCATTTATTTAGTACCAATCCGGTAAAGAAAGACTTGAGCTCTATATGCCAAGGTAAATAAAGAAAAATGTATTCTTCTTCCTGCATCTGACTCCGGCTCCTTGACAGACCGTGACATAAATTGGTTTGCAGTGTTTCAGTTGGGCAATGATATTATATTATATTCATAGCCGAGAGTCTTGGTGAGCCAGGAGTATATAATAATATAAACCACACATGCATTTTAATAAATGGGCTTCACTCAAAGAGTGGGGGGAGGTGCTCATTTTTTAGGAGGCTAAAGCTCTATCTGGCTCTATATGTGCTCTATCTACTGCCAAAGGGAGGGAACAAGTGAATTCTTTATACATTTGAAAACCAAAAGATTTAAACTGTAAACATATTAAGCCTGTTGGCGCCAAAAGGTAATCTGCCCTTACTTGACTTTGCGAAATGTATTGGGAAATGTGGTATGGATTCTTTTTATTTTATATTTTAATTTGATCACAATAGATTGTTATTTCTTTTTAACTGTATAATGCTTTGTCCAAATTGTCAGATGCTTTTATATGAAATGAAATGGAAAAAGGTACATGACTTTTCAAATTTTGTTTTGGTTTTCCTGTAAAGTTGGAGAAATATCACTCACTGAAACAGGGAGCGGCAAGGGGAGAAACCAGGCGCAGGTTTGAGCAGACAAATTATTACGAACAACACTCACCATGACAGCAAATGGTAACCGACAATAAACCTAAGACAAGCCCTGACCTAAATACCCCCACTGAACCCACAGGTGCAAACAATGATCAATCAACGTAAACACGGAGTGCTAGGGACGTGTGCGACCAGAAACCAGAGGCAGGTGCACGCCGGCGCTGACAACGGTAGGAAGGCCGCGCAGCCCATTGGCAGAGCGGGCGTTACACTTACGTTAGGTTCTCACCCCTCGATATGAATATGTGTGGGTAATTGCTAATGGGCCCCATATGTTTGGTACACAACCAGGTGATTATACCATCATCTTACACACACACACACACACGCAGGCAGGCGCAGACGCACATACACAAACACACACACGCGCAGGCGCGCACATACACACACACACACACGCACGCACAAACACATACACACACAGACATACATACTGTACTCCCTTGAATGCCACCCCAACTTGCTTGTTTAAAGTAATCTACTACTAAACTCACACACACAACTCAGAAGGGAATTGTTATATTACATGATTTTACATCAAGACAATAGTTAGAAATGCTTGCTTGTTACAGTCAACGGGTACTGTGAGAGGAAATAGAAGTCCTGTTGCAATGTAATTGAGTGGACCATTGGATCACTGAATTTTCCACAGGAAATGCGCCACACACACACACACACACACCCACACGCACGCACACACACACACACACACACGCACACACACACACATTTTTTTTTTCTTGTGTGCCACCTTGCTTGTTTGAAAAGCAATCTACTACTAAACACAAATCTAATCAGGGATTTATTATATAATATAATTTTACACCAAGGCGACAATAGTTAGAAATGTTTGCTTGTTATAGACAACAATTAAGATGAACTAGAGGTCCTGTTGGATCACTGAATTTTCCACAGGAAGTGCATTTTCTCCGCTTCAGCCAATCACGTGTGACTTCTATGTTGTAATGTTGATCACCTTGTTACAGAAGCTTTTACATGGGTGGACACTGCAGCAGATGATCAAGACTAAGTGTACCACAATGTTAGGAAGATCTGTTGCCACATGTATGACACTCCTGAGTGTAGCGTGTAAGTACAACTCTTATTTTGTAATATTATAATAACAAACTCAGATTGAGTGCACATTGAGCCATAACATAACACATACTTATATACGCTATACATATATGTAGCATGTAATTACAACTGATTTATTATTAGTATTAATATTATTATTATTATTATTATTATTATAAACTAAACATTGTACATTAAAATATAAAACATAATTATACACTATATATGCTTGGAAGTATTTCCAAAAGCATAGATAACAGTGAAATGTAATTTTTTCTATCTCTTTTGGTCTCTGTGTTTTAGCCCAGATTCAAACATCTCCTCAGCCCATCTCTATAACTACAGCTGAGCCTGGAGAATCTGTTACCCTGCGATTCACAGTCATAAATGGAGAGAAAAATGTTGTTATCTGGTACAAGCAGATTGTTGGCTATGTTCCTGAATTAATTGCTACAAATAATTTAGGAGGAAAACTATTTTCAAAATATGAATCTGGAACAATTGGCACAAATGAGTATCTGACCATCATAAATGTCACCAAAGATGATGAAGGAATGTATTTTTGTGAGCAAGTACCATTATATGACAATAGTTCTATAAATGCCACATTTCTAATCTTAAAAGGTACAGTATTATATGTTTAATTCATACTGAAATACCATTAAAAAACATGTTTGTTGAGGTGAATTAATATTGAATTGAAATATCATTGTATTGTGTTTTACAGGAGGAGACAAACAGAGGGTTGTGGAGCAGCCAGCGTCTGTATCGGTCCAGACAGGAGGCTCAGCAACTCTCCAGTGTTCTGTTGTCTTCAAGAATGAGAAGAACTCTGTCCACTGTCTAGATCAACACAGTGTCTACTGGTTCAGAACCAGACCAGCAGACAGCCATCCAGGTGTTGTTTATTGGAGTGAGGAATGTGAGCGTGAACCTGAGGCTGCTCCCAACAGTTGTCTCTTTAGCTTCACCAAGAACAAGGTCTCCTCCTCTGACCATGGGCCTTACTACTGTGCTGTGGCCGCCTGTGGTCAAATACTGTTTGGCGATGGAACAACACTGGACATAAGTAAGTTACATGTTGAAGTTATTTGTTGTAGGTTGGTTATTATTATATGGAACAACACTGGACATAGGTAATGTTCGGTCACATGTTTAAGTTGTTTGTTGTAGATTGTTATATATTACAAATGCTGAACATACTTGAAAGAATTTTTCATAATTTAGTTTATCATTATGTGGTGTAGAAAATGTATATGTACAATTACTTATTTGGCTAATTCCTGATTCTAGGGCTTGATGATATGGCCAAAATGTATATCACGATATACTTAATAATTTCGGTCGGTACGGTTTAAATTCCGATATCGATATGAACAATAAAAGCCTCAGAATGTCTGCTAAGAACACCCACAACGGAGTACTTAAAAACTTCTGAAAAATGCATTTGTCAAGTTTATGTAACCTCCTATGAAACTATAATATTTTCACTTTTTAGCAAGTGTCAGTAACATTCTGGTGTGCGTGTGACTAAGCGCTGTGGTCCCATGAATGACATTCCACAGAAGACATTCATTACAGACTGTGTAAAATGATTTGGCACCTGAAAACAGCCCATGCTACTTTGCACTGGCTGTAGTGCAAGTCATCCCACATGTAGTTTCTATTCTGTTCACCTTGAATATAGCTGGCAGGGTTACACTGACTTTATTCCCAAGGAGCACACATGCTCCTATGTTAAAACATTTAGGAGTGCAGACAAAAAAATTAAGAGTACAGCCAAAAATATGGGAGCAAAGTCAAAATTCAAACCAAGTATAACCGTTATGCAATTATTCACCTTATTTTGTTTTCATTGTATGTTATTCTCTATAGTATTATGTCTGAATGGCTTGGTTTGTGACAAAGGAGAGTATATTAGGTTTGACCTATCATAAAATGTCTGCTAAAGTAGATTTGCTTGTGACATGGTCACATAAGGTATATTGTATTTTTTCCACACTTTTTTCCCATTCATGGAAAAACGTCTCTATATTTAATGTGGAAACATTCAAGGTAGAGAAGGACAACCAGCATAAATAGGCTAGAATATAGAAATTTGAATGGAATATATTTTTAAAAGTTAGACTATACAGATATATTCTTATAACTTACTATTTAGATTAATAGACATATGAAACAATGTATAATTTTACTGTACTATAGAGATCATAATATTGTGGTGGCATACAATGTAGCTTCACGTGAGTACGGTAAACACGTCTCTACCGTAATTGCACAAACACGGAGCACAATTTTAAAGCTGGCTGGCGGCGTGATCGCACATCCACCTCTAACCATATGAGGCTGTCATTCTAACCATACGAGCATGTATCGTTCGCCGGTATTTTTTTCACCAGTTTTGCTAGTCTCTTGCCTGTTAGCTTTAGTTACATTAGCTTTAATGATGAGGTAGCTAATATGGGTTTGTGTTTGTGTTCAGCTCTGAGACCCAATTTGAACAGCTAAACACACTTTTCAACGCGCATGGATTGTAGTTATGGTAATAATAAACACAGTTATGCACTCACCCTTTTGGAAGTGGAACCACGTTTGGAACAGCTATCCAGTGCGCACCGCACGGTTATCCTTGTGCACGGGGATTTCATAACAATGCGCAACTGAGCATATTAGAGCTGCAAACATAGTGGCTAGAAGTCACTCGCACAAAGTGAACCAAAATATTTTTTGGTCGCACTGTAAGAGCCCTGCGAGCTGCGCCCGTCATTCAGTGACAAATGTATAGCTTATCGAAATACCGGAAATTTGTTTAAACTGTTATGGAAAAAGTTTATATCGCGATATATATTGTTAATGAATTATTGTCCAGCCCTACCTGATTCTATGTTTGATGTCTGATTTCAGAAGCAGAAATGCCCCTGGTGGTCATTGTGCTTGGGACACTACTGGCTGGTTGTTTGGTTGTGATAACTATTCTTACCCTGACTGTATGTAATGCCAGGACTGGAAGGAAGGTTTGTGAAGGTACAGTATTTACAAATTATTTGAATCTGCTCCGATTCTCTGGCCAATATCTCTGCTCCAATGTCTCCTCACTCACGAACAAGACCCTGAGGTACTTGAGCTTCTTCACATGGGGTAAGGACATCTTCACATGGGGTAAGGACTGCAACCCCTCCCCACCACAACTACGCCTTGATATGAATATCACAAACAGGATTGGTGACAAAGCGCATCCCTGGCGGAGACCAACTCCCACCTAAAACAAGTCCGACTTACTGCCGACAATCCGTACACAGCTCTCGCTTTTGTCATACAGGGATTGGATTGCCCTTAAAAAGGATCCCCTCACCTCATACTCCCGCAGCACCTCCCACAGTATCTCCCTGGGGACCCGGTCATACGCCTTCTCCTTTCCACAAAACACATGTAGACCAGAAAGGCATACTCCCAGGCCCCCTCCAGGATCCTTGCAAGAGTAAAGAGCTGGTCTGTTGTCCCACGACCAGGACGGAATTCGCATTGTTCTTCTTTAATCTGAGGTTTGACAATCGGTCGAACACTCCTCTCCAGCACTTTGGAGTAGACTTTACCAGGGAGGCTGAGTAGTGTGATACCCCTGTAATTGGCACACAGTCTCTGGTCCCTCCGACTTCCATGCAATATTGAAGAGGCGTGTCATCCAAGACATCCCCTCCACATCCAAAGCTTTTAGCATTTCTGGACGGATCTCATCAATCCCCGTAGCTTTGAGTTGTTTTGACTACCTCAGTGATCTCCCCCAGGGAAATTGATAATGATCCCCTATCAGCCTCCAGCTCTGTCTTTACCATAAAGAGCGTGTCAGTCAGATTCAGGAGTTCCTCAAAGTGTTCCAAATTATAACCCAACCTCAGTTGAGGTCAACAGTGTTCCATCTTTACTGTACACAGCTTGGATGGTACCCAGCTTCCACTTCTTGAGGTGGCGGACGGTTTTCTATAAACACTTTGGTGCCGACCGAAAGTCTTTCTCTATGGCTTCTCCGAACTTCTCCCATACCCGCTGCTTTGCTTCTGCTACGGCAGATGCTGCAGTCGGTACCTCGCAACCGCCTCCAGAGTCTTCCGGGAAAACATATCCTGAAAAGCCTCCTTCTTCAGTCGGACGGCTTCCCTGACCACTGGTGTCCACTACGGTGTTTGAGGGTTACCGCCCCTTGACGCACTTAAGACCTTGAGAACACAGCTCTCCACTGCAGCTTTAGCAATTGAAGCTTTGACCATTGCCTACTCATGGTAAATGTCCCTTCACAGGGATACAAGAGAAGCTCCGCCGGAGGTGTGAGTTAATCTCACGGGTAGGGGCCTCCTCCAGACGTTCCCAGTTCACCCGCACTACCCGTGTGGGCTTACCAGGTCTGTCCAGAGTCTTCCCCCACCACTTGACAAACTCACCACCAGCTCTGCCCCTCTCTTCACCTGAGTGTCCAAAACATGCGGCCTCAGATCAGATAATACGATCACAAAATTGATTATCGACCTTAGACCTAGGGTGCTCTGGTACCATGTACACTTATGAGCATCCTTATGTTCGAACAGGGTGTTTGTTATAGACAATCCTTGACTAGCACAGAAGTCTAACAACAAAAGCCTGCTCAGGTTAAGATTTTCTTAGAGACTTTCTTCTTTAAGAGTTTCTCCCAATCACACCTCTCCAGGTGTCTCCATCATTGCCCACGTGTGTGTTGAAGTCCCAAGTACAATTATGGATTCCCCTATTGGAGCCCCATACAGGACTCCATTAAGGGTCTCCAGAAAGGCCGAAACCTCAGAGCTGTTTGGTGCATATGCACAAAAAAAAGAGTTTTCCCCCCCACAACTCGTAGGCGCAGGGAGGCGGCCCTCTCGTCTACCGGGGTAAACTCCCACGTAGCGGCGCTCAGAAGGGGGCTTGCGAGGATACCCACACCCTCCCGGCGCCTCACACCCTTGGGCAACTCCAGTGTAGAATAAGTATTTACATACTCCATACTCCATTCTATAGATTCATGTGAATGTATACAGTGTACAGAGGAAATATATTTGTTGAACTTATATAGAATGATAACTGAAGTATAGAGAAGAAAACGTGAGCAAATGAACATTTAGGATGTGTACCTTTCCAATAATGTACTGTATCATTCCATTGTCAGATCAGAAATTACATCTTATTTGCATTTATATCCTAAATATGCCAATGTCATGTTCTCATTCATAGGGTCAGTATCCCACCATCCTGGACAAGACATGTCAACTTTTGAACAACAAGGTTATTTGGTAAATACTGTATATTTCAAGGAAACTTGAAACAAAATATTGTATCTTATTGACAGGTTAGATGGCAGAAGGCCACAAACCAAAACATACAGTAGACTATTGACCCTTTTAGCCAGGCTCTAGACCTTGTTGGTCTGGGACTTTGATTTCAGAGATTGTCTGCAGATATATTGTCTGAATCCTCCTAATACTTGTGTGTCTGTGTGTGTGTGTATCTGTGTGTCTGTGTAATTGTGACTCTGTGTCTCTATGCTGCATGACTGATTACAGGACAGTGAAGACCAGCCACTGGACTATGCAGCGCTGGAATTTGTTCCCAGGAAAGCTAAAAGTGGAAGAAAGGCGAGCAGGAGAGAGGTGCCAGGAGAGAGTATTTACTCTGCTGTGAGAGGAGACAGGGAGAGACGGGGAGAGAACACGGGGCACCTCCTTAGCCTCAGGTGAATCAAATATAGAAGGTTGATCTAAATATAGACTGGGTGTTTTTAATCTCTCTTTTACCCCATGCAATAAAGTAACACAAAGCTGGGACATCACTGTAAGGGGGAGATGTGGAGTTGTGGAATGTCAGTTGTACCAGCCTGATATGGTGTGAGCTGTCTATCTGTCCTTCATTTAATCAGCAAGAACACAATACAGAGAAACATGACACAGCAATACATGCAGCTAAAGAGAAGCTGTTCATACAGTATGTAAATAATGTGTTAACAGAAATAATCAAATGACATCAAACATTTTGAATAAAAATCTATGTATTTTTAAAATAATGTTTTGTTTTGTTTTTATTATTATTATTATTATTATTATTATTATTATTATTATTAATAATAATAATAATGAATTATTATTGATAATAATCAATAACTATCAACTAACTAACTCACACATCTATAATAACACAGCATAAGAAACTGTATTAATTAATTAGACTGGATTTGATGGTACATTTGTGTAAATACTCTTCTTATTGAGTGTAATATTCATATAATCCAGGATTTTACAGCACTTGACCTGGTCTAAATAACACTGGCAAAGCCTGGCAAAGCTACAGCCACTATAGGGTTAAGGGTCTAGCAAAGAGAAGCTACAGCCACTATAGTGTTGAGGGTCTAGCAAAGAGAAGCTACAGCCACTATAGTGTT